>JAEMWC010000173.1:485000-522500 GCA_016490735.1 Pachyseris speciosa | reverse complement strand
CTAGTTCGTTATCTTCGCCTTGTTTGTTTATTAATCTCGGCGTTACTCCATCAACGGACTCGTAATTCCAATTACGTCGGTAATTCCCTTCTCTGGACACCACTGTTTCCAAACAGACAGCTAACATACAGTGCTTTTCGCAGCCGTTTTTCCTTTTTTGAGCTGTTTTGCAGCTTCTCTGCTGTTATTGCGGTCACGAAAAAAGAAAACCTGCTCAAAAAGCCAGCTATTGTTTTGGCTCGCAGAGTCGCTTGCAGTTCTTCAGACTTTGCGCCATTCAGAGGCCGCGTTTGATTGGCTCAATCGCAGCGCCTTTGTTTATCAACCAATCAGAATCCTCAGTTTTTACCTTGTTTTGCACTGTATTTCCTTTTTTCTGCACCGAATTACCTTTTTTCTGCGCCGGTGTTCCCTAAAAACTGCATTTCTCTTAGCCAATCAGAATCGAGAAATTTTTTCATGTATATTATTAGTGGTAAAACAAATAGACATCCAAATAAACTTTCCATGCTTTTACTTTTACTAGCTTTTCCTTGCTCACATTTGAGGTAGACAAACCTTCTACGCAATGAACCATAATAAAGCCAATCTGTTGAATTGTTCTTTCATGACATTCGAAAGATTGATGGTAGGTATAGGCAAAAAACATCCAATTTGGGCAAAGTGAACTTTGAGGATTTTTCTCTTTGCAAATAACCCGAACCAGTCGACAAGTTAAGGTTGAAACACGAAAATTTGGTTTATCAACGGAATTGATGATGTAAAATGATCACCGTACAGGGTGACGTTTCGAGCGTTGGTCCTTCGAATCCGCTGATCAGTAGTACGTGACCATATCGCGGGCTCAAGTTCAGACCTCATCGAGGTCAGCTGTTTTTTTTTTGAAGTTGGCCGCTGACCAGTTACTGGTTTTCGATTGGATCGCAGGCTCAAGCCAGGTGTAGGACACCCAAACCAAAACGAGCCTTAATGTTTCGCCGCTTTCTGCGGCTCGAGATTTCACATTCATAGTCTAGTGGCTTAGCGGAATGATCGTGACAGAAAATTTGTACACATGTAGCTTAGCACTAGTTAATCAATTCTAGGATGGGTTCCCAATCCAATCGCCTATCATTCTCATTTTATTAAGCAATCAAATATCTCACGTAATAGCTATAATGGGGTACCTGTGGTGTAAATAACAAAAAAATAGAATTTTACTATTAATGTCAAGAAAATGGTAAATAACCCTTTTAATCTACAGAATTTCTAATATTCAAAAGGAACAATAGTTATTGCGTTCGAGAAAGGAGAACGCACACCTAATTTCGTGTTGTTAATTGTGTTCCTTGCGCTTGGTGTTCCTGTGCATGACAATACTCTAAGGACAATACTGTAAGGACTCCAAAATTATTTTTCAGGGGAGAATAGTCGGAAGGGGTCGAGAATTTATCGGGGGAAGTCGGAACTTAAGGTCGGAACTGTCGGGTAGGCGTGTTTCCGCTGGCATTACTTTCGCGTTACTTTGGCGTTGTGCAAATACTCACGTTAGCCCTTATGTTAGTTCCTTGTATTACACGGCAACCAGTTGCCGTTTTCATCCGGAGAAAGACTTTTTTTTTAATTTCGCTCGCTTTTCTTTGCTGTTAACTTTCGAGTTTTCTCACAACCGTGACAGCGCCAGGTAAACATGGAATGTGCAAATATGCTTTTCGGCTTACAACTGGCTTTCCACGATATGAAAAGTACGGTGCTCCAAAGCTACTTTTTTGTTTTGCTTAGAACAAGCGCTGCTAACATTGTAGGAAAAAAGTAAACAATGTTTTATTCCACGCAGGCACTGAAACGTCGCTTTGAAATATCGAAGTCCGCCAAGTGGTGCGGTGCGAAACATGATCTGATGAAACATGATCACTATGTTTTCCTAGCACTTGACATAAATCTCTCACCGGTAAAATGTTTTCTACCGCTTTCCGTGAACGTTCCGCTCGTTAAGGCCCTGTTTACAAGCAGGGAGGGTAACCCTAGTGCTTGGGTTACCCTAGCAGGAGGGTCAAATGAAGATAGTCCGGGTTTACAAGCAAAATTTCACAGCTAGGGTTACCCTGGCACCCAGGACAACTGGATCGCAAACAAAATGGTCGACAAGAAAAGAGTTCTGCTAAGTACTGCGATTCTCCTTTCGTGCTGTCTGTTATTGCTCCTTTCGAGTTTAATGGAATGCTGTTATGTTACCTTTATATTTCTAGACAACGACAACTACTTACAATACAGTACTTCACTCGCGCAAATGACTTGAATGCAACATGTGAAACGGGAGAGTGATTTGACAAAGAAGATTACGAAGAAAACTTAGTCGTACAGATCATTGGTGGAAGAAGTTATTCGAGGGAAAGATGCTTACCTACCTTGCACTTGAAATCTTTTCTGTTTAGCTGCCTTGTAAACACGTTGATGAAAAAAAGAAGAAATGTGGGAGCGCTAGGGTAACCCTCCTGCTAGGGTTACCCTACCTGCTTGTAAACAAGGCTTAAATCAAGACCTCTGTCGAAGTAATCATCCAGAATACAGCTTCAATATGGCTCAGAAATTGAAAACGTATGAATAGTGAGTTTTTACCCTTAACTACGCTAAAACTGCGCAGTTATTTCATTTGCAACGGTTTTTCCTTTGCGTGCTGAACTGTTTTCTTACACTCACCATTTTGCTTAACCCTTTGACTCCTACACCGGCCAAAACCGGCCGTGTAGAAACACGTCCCTTGTACAGCTTGTGACGTCATCAGTTTTAACGCTTGCAGGCAACTTTACCACGTAGCATGTGTAGGGAGAAGAGATCTTTCAAACCATACCCAAATGAACACGATTCCGTCAAACAGGCCAGAGAAAACACAAAAAAACCAAGTGACGTTAACCCGAAAATTTGAGTGAAAATCTTGTTCCACTACCCACCTGTATTTCCTTCCATCTAATCCTACGATCCTGAAAGTTTTCCCCAAATCTTTTCCCACCGAAAGGAAGCCCAGAAAATGCCCAGCAAGAGAGAAAGAAAGTGAGGCAAGAAAAGCAAAAGAAAAGGGGAGGAGAGGAAGAAAAAGGTAGAACGCGAGAGGGCAGTGGAACTTTTCAACCAGAAAACTATGGAAATTTTGCTTTCTGCGCATGCCCGAACTTTGAAAGCTCAAATTAAGCATCAGGAACAGAAGGAGGCCAGGAAGTCAACAGAGTTTTAGGCAGTCTTGGTTCTTTTCGGTTAGATTCTGGCCAGAAAACGGCTCAACAAACTTTAAAAGGTGTTTTTTGGCAAAATGTTCAGGAGCCAAAGGGTTAAAACTTCTTACCGGGTCTGGTCACTGTGCCCCTCACGGGAATGACAGACCTTCTGAGCTGACTGATTGATTTTAAATTTGATTGATTAATTTTATCCTATCAGTATGAAATATTTTATAGTTTGATTGATTTTATACTATCAGTCTATGTCGTTTTAACACATACTTTAAGTGAGCTCACTAAATTATATTTTTACAGAGCAAATTACTGCTAGCATTTAGTACTGAAAATATACACTCCCTCCCCCCGACTTGTAGCCTTTTTTTTTGTAGCCATATTTCTAACACAACAGTCACGTGTTTAGTTCGGAATAAATAGTTGATACAGGTTGTTATTATATAATTCCGTCTCGTGTTTTTGGCCATTTTTGCCCCGCTATGCAACGGATTCTGTTTACCCAATTTTTACACCGTTTCAAATATTAGATTTTGGAATGCTGGTCCGATTACTTGTAAATTAACTGCTGTGAGAAATTTCTAACGTACCAAGTTTCTGACAGTTTAAATATGGGACGGCTACTAATTTATGATCTGTGTATGAAACTACAGAAAAATTCTACGACTTACCTTAAATATTGCTTGAAATTTGCGACACGTTTATTTCGCGATTTCACGAGGCGCTTATTTTGCGACACTTAACTTTCGAAACCTTGCGGAAATTTTCCGATTTTGAGCCAATTTAATTTCGTGTTTTTGAGTAAGACTTAATTTATAACTTGTTCTTGAATTAAATAAAACTACTTCATTTATTAAGATTTTTTACCCTATGCATATGTTTTGCTTAATGATTGGCTTGGATATCAATTTTGGGGATCTCCTAAATATGGGAAATTCCAATAGTTTTGTCTAACCCTTAGCTTTTGTAGAGAGTTGCAATTTTGGCTGTGGTGGAGCACTGGCTAGTCCAAATATATTTTGAAACCGTCCTAAGCTATTCATGTTTTGCTATGCTAAGTGCCTTTAGTATCTTAGTATCTCAAGCTCTATTGTTTTTGTTCAATCTCGCACAAATATACCCACATGTTTTTTTCTTTTCTTTTTTTTTTTTTAATCCCGTACTGTGTTATAATTGCCTCTGTTTTAATTGAAGGGCATGCCCGATTAGCTAAGCTACCTGCAGGTCTGTCTAAATTTTAATATTTCTATTCGTTTTATTTTAAGAAACCCTTATGAACCTTAACCTTATTCTAAGAGTGAAATAAAAATAAGTCTTTTATCACAGAAAACAACTTTTGTATAATTGATTTAACTAATTTTACCATTGTTGTTGTTTGATTGTCACAATTACCTCGGTACACTAACACTGATCAGTTATGTTATATTGATTGATTGATGGATTGATTACTTTATTAACGTGTCGTAAAATCCAGCAGAGGGGATTTCCCACTTCTAACAGGGGATCCCTAACTATTCCAGAATAGAAACTAAAAATACAAATGGAATCAACATAGAATCTACTAAGAATTAAAATTTGAAAAACCCCAGATGATAGCTACTAACATACATACAACTAAAACTCTAATCATAGTCATCAAAGTTCTAAACTCATGTATAAGAAATTTCAAAAATCACGAATTGCAAAGGTTGCAACCATCACATCCATCTAAAATGTTACTTAAATCAAGACTGCGTATCTGAGTCTTGAACTGCTTAAGAGTGGTGGCCGTGCGTAACTGTGTTAAAATTAGGTTGAAAGACATCTTTCTGAGAATGATATATGAAAAGAGTCATATATGAACTGCGGAAATGAAATCAAATGAAGAATGATCCTCGCAGTTGTGAACGCAATTTATGCAATTGCGTAAAGAAGCCTGAAAAAATTTCAGGACTTCAATGGGGTTTGAACCCGTGACCTCGCGATTACCGGTGCGATGCTCTAACCAACTGAGCTATGAAGCCACTAACGTTGGGAGCAGGCCAATTGTGGGTTCATATGTTCCCGTGAAAGAAATGAGTGAGAATGATATATGAAATGAGTCATATATGAACTGCGGAAATGAAATCAAATGAAGAATGATCCTCGCAGTTGTGAACTGCCGTAAATTGTAGGTGTGGCTGTTAGTCAGAAACATATCACGAATAGTCCGCCGACACAGCTTAGGTTTAACCTTATACATTAGGATACATATGTCTTGTAGTCTCCTGTTATACAACGATGGTAGCTTTGCTTTCTCTAACAGCTTTTGGTAACTAGATTGCTTGTCTTTAAATACAGCGCGCAGTGCACCTTCCTGTACTCTCTCTAGTCTACGGGTATCCGAGGCTCTAAGCTGCCTTGTAGAGATGTAATTTGGCCTCAGTTGGTATAAGATTCCTCAGCCTCATGATCACACCTGCTCTCTGGCTAGCTTTCTTACAAACATTACTAATGTGCAAATTAAGTTAAGACCACAATCAGTAGTTATGCCCAGGAGCTTTAAATTATCTGATTCCATTATATCCTTGCCATTTACAGTTACACATGTTTTATCGCCATAGTTCACATATTTCTTGGTACTTTTTTCAGGTTTCCCTGAAGAAGATTGAAGTCGTATCAGTTAGTTGCTAGAGTGGCACTCTCTTGAAGTTGCGCGACTACGGTACAGATATCTTTTCCTTTCACGTAGATTTGGTGATCGTCCGCGTACATTGATAGCCCAGAAACTAAATTAAATGAGAGATCGTTCTGAAATATGTTCCACGATAGCGGCCCTAGCAATGATCCCTGGGGGCAGCCTCGTTCCACATTTCTGAATGAGTTAGTTACCGATCTAATGTGCACTCTTGCTAAGGGACTGTACAAGTAGCAGCGCAACAAATCCAGTGCTCTATCCTGGAAACCGTTGGCTTTTAACTTACGTAGCATAAGAGGTGGATGTAAGCTATCAAACGCAATGGACATATCTGTTGAAAATATTCCCAGTAACATACTATTATCCCTAGTCAATTTCCAATCCTCCACTAGGCCAATCAGTGATGTTACACAACTATTGTGCTTTCAATAAGCCGTGAGGCCATCACAAAGACGATCATCATACTTTGTTGTTATTTCGTTACCCAATAAACGCTCGAACCCTTTGTTTACACATGACAGCACAGTTACTGCTCTTTTTCGAAAAATCTGCGGTGCAAGAATTTTTTTTAAGCCCACTAGTCTGCGGGATTTTTTTTTCTGAGGCAAAAGCTTTGCACGAATTTTTTTTCCGTCCCACATATTTCTTCCTTTGTAACTAATCTACGATTTACGTAAGATTTATAAGATTTGTAAGATTCACGTAAGATTTAGAAGAGAATCACGTATCATATACGATATATGATTTTCATATATTCATATAACTTCAGAATCAGGTACTATAGTTTACCACTTAGTTCCTTTTTGTCGTGTGTCTGTTCAGTAATCAATCACAGAAGATGTTAAAATGTGTTTTGGCACATGAGCTGCAGACATTTTGACGTCTTCTGTGATCTGTTACCGAAAGGACCTGTTCAAGGCACAAAGGAATCTTACTTATTTTTCTAATTCAAAGAACAATTAAAAAAAAAAAATCGGCAAACTTGCCTTGTAGCACGTTTCCCGTAGGAGATTGTAACTGTTACCCAGTTTAGGCATTTTCCCAGTCAACAACGCCGCTCTTCTTTCCTTATTTTTCTTGATTCTTGTAAACAGTTTCTCCAAAACTTTTCTTTCGCCGTGTTCACTCGCGTCTCATAATATACTGTCATTTATTGGTGGAAATTTACATTTCGCAACTGAGCCAGAATATCAATAGTTCGTAATAAAAGGCAGTAGCAATTCAACTGATCCAGTATATTTTGTTATTTTGACTATTGTTACTATTTCATATTAGAACCAAAATTACACTGTCAGTTATATATTCTTGGTAATTTCCATTACACAGTTGAGCAGGGACCGCGCAGTACGTTTGTAAATGGGGGATTCGCTCAGCGAATCCCCCACTTGCAAACTGCGAGTCCCCCACCTGCAAACTTCTAGTCGAACGCGTTAGCGTGAGTCAACTAGGGGGATCAGGGGGCATGCTCTCCCGGAAAATGTTTAAATTAAAGTCCTCTGAAATGGCTGGAAATGCATTTAAAATTAACATGGTATGACGAAACATATATTTTCAGCACCAAAAATGCGGTGTTTTAAAACATGAATAACCATTTCTTATATTACTTAATGTTCTATCAAAAATATTTTGAGAGTATAATTAGTATAATTATTTGTGATAGCAATATTTAACAATTATAGGTGAATAGTGTTGGATATTTACCGAGCTTCGAAGCGCCGAGGTAAATATCCACCACTTTCACCGACACAGAGGTGAATTTGTTTTAAAATATATCACACAAGCTGAATAATTAGCGGACCAAAACATTACTTTATGTGTGACATTACACCGACAAGCGGTCGGAAATTTTAAAATATCGTGCTCCGGCTGCTCGGGGGTGAATAGTACTTGCCAATCACCTCCGAGTTAACCAATCAGAGCATTTATACTATTTAGCCATTTATACTATTTATGTTTTGTTGTATGAAGAAATATCAAACAATTGTTTTCAAATAAAAGTACTGAAGGACAAATTAAAAATTTCAATTCTCTTTGTTTTATGTTACCTTTTCCCTCTTATCCCATACTTTTAATAACCGTAAGTGCTATACATCTCGCTTCCTGTGCAAGAACTTTTTTTTTACGTATCATCGCTCGCAGGATTTTATTTTTTGACAAGATTTCCTTGCAGGAATTGTTTTTGGAAAATGTCACCCCCACCCTCCGGTTATTTCTAATGGTCCGTCCCTAAATTTGGCCATAGAATGCGATGCGATGAGTCGTAAGAAGAATTCAGTTCACGGCCGAATGCACACAAATTGAAAGCCTCTTGAACAAGAGTATTTATTTAGGGGTCAGAGGCAGGAATCGCAAAAGCCTTTTTAAACGAAATGTTATTCTAAATTGAATTCCTCCAATGTACATCTTATTATAGGAAAGGAATTTATTTGGGAGTTTCTTTAGCCAGCGTGCAGAGGACACTCCTATTTCCTTTGCTGCACGCGGAAAAGAGACGTCTGCGAAACAGCGGCGCTAATCGTGTTCCAGCATCCCGCTGCTTTCCCAAGATCTTGGGAAAGAACTGTGATTGGTAGCCAGATGGTGGTCATTTTTCGAGCGAATTCTGATTGTCTTTTATCTAAAACAGATTTCATAATGTATGCATGCATTATGCCGCCCAAATCTAGCGGGCTTTTCCACTGAAAACGGATCAAAACATCTAATGTTTACTGTTATTCAGCCATCGATCTTGTGCAAGGACATAGAGCAGTTTTAAAATGCCGTGGTGCGAAGAAATTGTTTTCTCTTCAGTTCAGTGCATCCAGCGTCAGCAAAAAAAAAAACTATAAAAGTGACATGGACTTCGCAACAACTTGCGAAAAATCGCCGTCGCAAATGTTTTAAAGCAGCAGCATCGGCATCTCCTAAGAAACGAATTCTCCAAGACGAATCGGTTTCTTCTTCGCTGAACGATCATGGCCTCTCGCTAACGCTATCTTTAATACTGGTCAAGGTCTTCCCACACATTCTACACACGTAATTCCCAATTCTCCTGCTAGGCCTACAGTCAATGAGTGAGTAGCTGAAGAGTGTGAAATAAGACTGTAGTGCAAGTGAAGGTTCAGTTCACGAACAAGACTAAAGTGAACACGCTGACTGAAGAGCTAGAAAGCTTCAAGAAAATGTTGTGTCGGGGTACAATTACCAGACAGCCACGGCGGCGGATAACCTTTCATTATTTATGCGAAATTTAAAACCAAACAGCGGGATACAGGAACACGATTAGCGACGCTGTTTCGCAGACGTCCCTTTTCCGCGTGTAACAATGAGGAACCAATAGGAGACGTCTGAACGCAGGCTAGAGTTTCTTTTGATGATAAACAGGTGTTGACCGAGTAGTAGTCTGGGTACGAGTTACTGCGACGACGGCGCCATACTGAATGAAATCAACAAGGCAGTTGTTTTGATTTCGTGGCGTTGTTTGTAGTTTGAGCTAGGGTAGCTTTGCAGTGGTGAAAACGTCGGTTATCGTAGAGAAACTGGATAACGGATCTAAGACGCCAGTTTATACCAAATTCTTCACTATCTTTGAAACAAATCCGAGGATTAGTCATTTGGTGTTTTGGCACAGTTTGAGAAGCTTTCGTGTTGGAGTCTGTCTGAATCGTCTGTCACGCTAACCGAAAGGCACCTTCAGCAAAAATTGAACAAGATGCTCTATGAACGTTTACTCGGGATACCTTCGTGATACAGAAGTTGGAAGCACGCTTTGTGGTTCTAATAATAATAATATAATTATAAAAGTAGATTATAATTATCATAAAAAATTTCCCAGAATCCCGCGAGGCTATTTTTTAAAGCTTTATAATTTTGGCAATTTTATACCTAGGGGTGTATCACATCAAGAGTAAAGATAACATTTGCCATAAAATATCTGTTAACTTAAAAGTAGGGTGATGACGCCATCAGTCACGTGACTATCCCTGAAATAGCCTTTTAGCCTACTGTCATAAGATTTCTTGATCACTTTAAAGGCCAATAGGATATTTGAGGTTATATTTTTGTGGGCCATGTGAAAATGACCACTTGACATCTGGCATTTGAAATTTAAGGGGGCAATGCAGATGAGCGAGAAATTTGGAGGACTAGGTCGAGTCCTTTGTAGACTCAACGTTACTTTACACGAAATCGAAAATTTGAGAGATAGTAAGGTTCACCAGACAATTTTGGAATGACCAGAAGCAGGGCATGACGTCACCAGTCACGTGTTCAGAAGGTTTGAAATATTTTAGTTTGTGTTTAAAGTACATTAGTCTTCATAAAGCGACAAGGTTTGGCTGTATTATTCTAGAAATCTTCACATTGTACCGTGTATAAGTATACATAAGCTAAAGAATAATGGGCCGCAAGTTTAGAGATTGCGGAAATTGAACGGTTTCGCGAGTTTAAATCGAAATTTAGAGCCTTAAATTCTTCTTTTGTGAGAGTACTGTTTGTCTGAAAAATAAAGGTTCAGCCTTCGTGAATAAAGGAGGACATTTCACGGGAAAATCCCGCTGTTTGGCCGCCATATTGATTTTACACTTTTCCGGGGGAGAGACATTTTGTCGTTAGGGCTACACCGAAAATGTTCTTTCGATAGCCGGAACTAAGTGTAATTTCATTAATTCCTAAAACGGATTTTCATGGGAACAACTCTGAAAGTGTTTCCAAGTTTTGGTCAAACTAGAAAATACGAAAAAGGGGTATTTTGGGCAGATCATAAAGAAAATGCTTCCCCTCCCCAGAAAACGTATTCACCACCACCACCATTCATTAAAGCGGTTGGCACACTACGTGACGGTACATCGTGAAAGTACTCTTCGATGCCATTTTGGACAATTTCAACGTTAAAATTACTATATTACATTGGTTCCTACGAATGAATCACAGATGGAGAGCTCTATTTAGCTGTGATTAGAGAGGCTTTGCCCTTAATTTACAGCAGTTTTGAGTTGACCTGACGGTGAGTCGTCATCACAGTTCACGACTCTGGCAGACGGTTTCGAGAATAGTCTGTGAATTGCTGATCCCAGAAGAATAAAAGAATCGTGAGAGCGACTATTATTTTAGAGGATTGTTAACATTCTTTCAAGCCTCAATCGTTAGAGTTGACGGCTGTCGAGCTGAGAAGTGTAAACATTCACGTCAAGAACCGAATCACAACATGGACAATTTTAAGCATATTAGCTTAACTTTGAAGGAAAACTATTAAGCTTAGGATCCAGGATTTAGTCTGGTAAGCAACATTTTCTCTTAACAAAACGTCAGTTTTTAATAGCTATTATTATTCAAAGGACAGTACGGGTGTTTTTAATTTTCAATAACAGAATGTTTGAACTTAGTCGATTAGCTTACATTGGAAATAAACTCTTTTCACTGAGCCGCATGAATAGATTTTCGCTTACCCGGAAGTGTAGCTTTCTCCCAAATTGAATCCCGAATCAGATTTGACCGTTTATTTTACGATTAGTTTTGACAGAGATGGCAAATCGTTGTGATAGTACCGAGTAAGTTTGTTCAAGAATTTATTCAGTTCAATTAGTTTCAATAGAAACAGAAACTTGTCAATGAATTTGGCCGAGTGAACAGGTTCATGGATACCCTGGGTGCCAGTAATATTTGTTTCGTTTGAAGGAGGGAATTTTTTCTGGCTATTTTGGCTTTTTAACAAGGGTATGTTTTTTTTTTTAATAAATAGAGAGCCAGGGTACTTCATGGAAGAGCTACACACCTGTATAAGGCTTTATATAAGTATAAATAAATTTGAAGCAAGGACTGAATTAACCTTTCCTATGAGAAAATAACTTTGCTTTATTTGATGAAGCAGTGAAAACAATGCATTTTGCTTATCAAATACCTTAAAGCCAGTGTAAGCTATTCAGAATTACAGTATCAGGAAGTTTTCAGCTTTTTTGACTAGGCTAAGATTGAAATACGTTTGTACAGAAAACCAGTTTCTTACTGTTGACTTACATTTACCATTTGTTGTCACTTGATAATCACCAGTCAACCTCCACTAATGTCATTGATCAGTTTTAAACAATTTTGTTTTGTTTATTTTAAGATCTCAGCATAGCATTTCTTGGATTACTTTATTCTGTGGCCTTTATTCTACTTTCACTTTATGTGCAAATTTTCCTTTGAAAATATCTGTCCTGTGCAAAGAGCACCTACAGTGTAACAAAAAATGACAACTCACAGTATTTCAATATGTGCCAATATTTCCATCTGTTCCACTGACTCTTAACAGTGAAGGTTTAAATGAAAGCAAATTTTGATGTGACAATGGTCTGTTATGTGTATGGGGTGCTTCTGCATCAGTGTACTGGAGCATATAGGCACAGGAGCACATTGTATTACTAGAGTTTTGGGGGTTTTGTGATAGGCGTTTCTTTGGAGCTCCGGTACATGCAGAAACTACCTGTGTATGAGGCATTAAAAAACACAACAAAGGAAAAATATATCTGACATTTTTTCATTTCCATAAAAACTCACGACTGATACCTGCAGTTTCGTCAGCAACATGATAGGTCTGTACAGTACAGTGTGAAATGCTGTTTAAATTAAAAACATGCTTGGAATACACTGTATGTGGACACAGCCAGATATGAATAAGCTTCATTTGTAATTTTTAGCAGAAAATATTACTCACGTTGACCAGGCCCGGCGTTAAGCTTCTGAGATGACAACTCTTGTCAATTTATGAGCAATTACCCTGCACTTTTGATAGCAAAATGTTTTAAACACATGCCTGATAGCTTATCGATTTCTGGCCAGCTTAAATTGCTTACCTAGCTTTTTTCATTCCTTTTAGCTGGAGGTGTAGCTTTAGTTTGTGATGAGTCCTGATTTGAATCTGGAATCATATTTGACCTTTTTTGTTCTTCAATTAGTCTGAACTGTTGAGACTATTCTCGAAACAATAATAATAATAATAATAATAATAATAATAATAATAATAATAATTTAGAACTTATATAGCGCATTTTCCATGTGTATATGATCAAATGCGCTTTACAAGCAGTTGGAAATGTTGGTTTTTATGGAGGGGAAAACCGAAGAACCCGGAGAAAAATCTCTCGGAGCAGAGAAGAGAACCAACAACAAACTTCACCCACATATGACGTCGAGTCCGGGAATCGAACTCGGGCCACATTGGTGGAAGGCGAGTGCTCTCACCACTGCGCCATCCCTGCTCCCTGATTTAGTCGACTTCAATAGGTTCATGGAAGAAGAATTATTAAAGCTTGAATGTAAATAAATTTAAGCAAGGACTGAATTAATCTTAATTCTTATTAGAAAATGTGTTTGAAGCATTGAAAGAATTGCATTTGGGTATTTTGAAGCCAACCTAAGCTACTCATGTTT
Source organism: Pachyseris speciosa (assembly GCA_016490735.1). Lineage (NCBI taxonomy): Eukaryota > Metazoa > Cnidaria > Anthozoa > Scleractinia > Pachyseridae > Pachyseris > Pachyseris speciosa. The sequence continues at coordinate 509,252 of JAEMWC010000173.1, read as the reverse complement.
TGCATAAGAGAATTGTTACGTTGCTTTTAGCTTTTTGGCTATGCTAAGAGTGAAATAAAAATAAGTTTTTTTTGTCACAGAAAACAACTTTTTTACAATTATTGATTTAACTAATTAAACCATTGTTGTTGTTGTTTGATTTTTCACAATTACATCGGTCCATTAACATTGATCAGTTATTTTTTATTGTAGTTTTGTTTGTTTTAATTCAGCTTAGCATTCTTGAATCTAATTTATTCTATCGAGGCTAGATTATTGAATTTAAGACTGCATTACTCTTCAAGCATTTTTTACGTGCAAATTTGTCCTTCATAATGTGTTTGCTATTAGTGCACAAACAGGACAATTTCCTATTTTCATAATAATTCCCGTGTAATAATTGCCTCTGAACAGTTGCTACTACAGAAAACAACTTTCATGCCATTGTTTTTTATTTCTATTTTTACTATTGTTATAGTTCGATGATCACCATTACCTCCAATAACATGGATCAGATTTAAATTATTTTGATTGTTTTGTTTGTTTCAATATTCAGCTTAACATTTCTCGAATTAATCTAACTGGTTTCTAAATTGTTTGTGTTAAAGCTGGTCAACTTTAGAAGCATTTTTTTGGTGTGCAAATATGTCTTTGAAAATAATTATGTTTGCTTGTGTACAAAGGAGGACAAATAACATTTTGACATGTTGGTAAGTTATATCCAGTTGTGTAACCAACTCTGAACTGTGGTTGCATGCATGAAACCAAATTTTATGTGACATTAGTCTTTTATGTGCCGGTATTAGCAAACACAAGTAAGGAAAAAATATACATATATGCCTGTTGTAAAATCCTTGGTTCTAATAACAGGCTTGGATACAGTCGCGAGACACTATACAAAACACCAAGTGCATCCAACTCAACAAAAACATGGCGACTCCTGCTGTCATGCAGGCGAGGCTACATACGTATAAATTAGTAAACGCGCGAAACGGACGCGCATACATTACATCTCCCTTCCTTGCGAAGAAAGAACAACACAACAATAGCTAGCCGCGGTGAAATAGGAAGCAAGCAACCTAAACACGAACTGTTTGAGTGGAGTCCCTGGACACCAATAATAGTTCACCGTGAAACAAACGGCTCTCTTACTTACGATCACACTAAGCCCTAAAGTTTGTGAATACTCATGAACAAAATAGTTCACAAGTCCAGTGTCTCAGGTGGTTTGACGGTACGACCAAAACGGTTCTTGTATGGGAGGTCAGCTGCTTCCTGTATCCGCGCATCCCCGTAGTTTCGGTAGAGGTTGGAGGAGCACTTTCTTCTCTGTCCACTTGTTTTCCTTTTTCTACATTGCCACGTTCCTAAACTCTGGATGCGTCCGGCTGTTGTAAAGATCCACTCGGTGTTTTCACGAGAGATCTCCTGTTTCTCCGGTATTCCCCGCCATCATTGGTACGAACTGTGTAGGACCTAGGGGTATGCTCCTTTTTCAGGACGGTGGCGCGCTTCCAGGTTTTTGACTTTGTTTGGGTGTGTAGTCGGTCCCCAATATCCAAGTATTGCAGCCGTGTGGCACCCCTGTTATAATACTGGCTCTGGGTGGCCTGCCTCTGGTTTCGCCTGGCACAAACCATTCTGGGGCTAACAAGTTCTCATTTTAGCTGATTCCTGGTCGTTGGTAGAGTCGCACGTAGTCTTATGCTCATTAAGAATTGGGCTGGAGAGGCTAATCCAGCTATTTGAGTGTTCCTGTATTCTAAGAGACCGAGGTAGGGATCCTGGGATACGGTCTTAGCTTTCTTGAGTAGGTGCTTTGCTGTTTGAACAGACCTTTCAACCACCCCGTTCGCTTGTGGGTAATGTGGACTCGTTGTTACGTGGCGGAATTCCCACTCATGCGCAAAACGAGAAAATTCTTCTGCGGCAAATTGGGGCCCATTATCTGATACTACCCTTTCAGGAATGCAGAAGCGTGCGAATATGGCTTTCATTCTGCTTATCACTGCTGAGCAAGTGGTGCTGGGCATTTTCTCCGACTCAAAGCATCTGCTGCGGCAGTCCACCACGATGAGATAGTGCTCGTCGTCAATCTGAAGTAGATCGGTTGCCACAATTTGCCAAGGGCTTTCCGGGATTTCATGTGATATCATGGGCTCTTTTGGATTGGACATGCGGAACTGTAAGCAGATTGGACAGTTTGAGAATATTTCTTCTATCTGACTGTGCATGTTTGGCCAGAATATTACTTCCTTTGCACGGTTCTCGCACTTTACTATCCCCATATGTCCCACATGGAGTCGCTTCAGCATTTCACCTTAGCAGCAGTGGGAATGACTATTATCGCTCTCTTTAATGTGGCTGGCACCGGTTTTACTCTCGTGGAGAGTCTGGCCACTAGCGCGCGTGTCACACTTTATACGCGCGAGATTTGAGGAACGGGAAAAACAAAAACAAATATGGCGGCGCGAGGCTTTCTTCGAGCAAGGCTACGTTTGTCCTGTTCAAAAAGAAATTCGCCTTTATCTGAGGTTGTATGTACTCGATCGACTTAAGTGAATTCAATTTACATAGGAAAATTTGTTTCTGGAGATTGATAATGTATATTAAAGATAATTCCCGCCTCTCCTGCGATCGATCGTGTCGGGAACCAGGAGGATAAGTAGCCGGAAAGTAATTGTAAAACTGCAAAAGTGGGATAGCACTTCAATTTTACTTACAGGTAATACATCTCAACATTCTATTATTTCTATGCCTCATCACCTCCTGTTGTTTGCCGCGAATCGTATCCGCATTTGTGTCAGAATTGCGTGCAGTTGACATGTGTTCTCAAGTGTTCTGCGAGCAATTTAGTCAATTCCACGCTTTCGCTTGGTGTTATTTAACATAAACATGCTTAGTCGTGCCACAAATTGTGTAGAAATTGTTTGAAGTGAGCCCAAACGCTCGGCCAAACAGTAAAAACAACAACTGTGGACTATTAAACTCCACCGTACTGAAATCAACTCAGCGCGTGGACTGCAAACAAGGCTACGGTAGGTGCCCGCGCGTGTACGCGTAATGGTTAGCGGCATGAGCAAATATCGATTTTTTAGAATTGAAATGCGCAAAAACGCGCGTGGAAATTGCTCAACTCAAGCGAGCCCGGTGACCCTCTCTTTTTATTGTTTCAGCATTTTCGTCTTGTAAAGAGGAAACATCACCCAAAATTCAAGAAAATTCTATCAGAGAAATTTTACGCTACTCATAAATTGCCTTTTCTCGCGTTTATAAAAAATTCGCTTGATAGAAAATTTTTGAAAACATTTTGCAGTTTCCTTTTCAAATGGTAAAAGTAATCACGTGAAAAAAATAGGGGCTCACCGAGTTAGTTTTCAAATTATAAGTGCCAGAAGCTTAAATGCAGCTCTGAATAATCCTTAAGTACCGTTACCATGGTAACAGCTGATGACGTAATAATAGTTATTTTCGGTCAACGACTAAATTTATAATTTAATCTTGCAAAAGTTTCCTTACGGCCTCGGTTTGCCTTTGCGTCCGTTTCTCTCAAGTTTATGCAGTGAAAAAGCTGAAAACTGGTACCAGCCACCTTAACACTAGACCATCAACTACTGCGAGCTCATCTCTGTAGTTCCAATACGGTAGGGCTGATTTAGGACACTGACATCTTTGATCTGGCCACCCTTTCTGGATGATTCTAATTAGCTCCTGCAGCGTAGGGTCATCTCTCGTCTGGGCTTGTAGCTCTGAGATCTTTGTGTACTGAGATGGGTAGATTGGCCATCACAGTGTGAACTTCGACATCAAAAGCCTCATGTGTGTCATCGGTGTCTTTTAGGTGCAGTCGTGAAAGGGTATCAGCAATTGGAATTTCCTTTCCAGGCTTGTGGCGAACAATTACATCATCCTTCGAAGGCGTAGTATCATTCTTTGAAGACGCGGTGGGGCAGTTGATAGAGGCTTCTTTAGAATTGCCTCCAAACACAATTGCATACATTTCCTTCTCTATTTCCGCATATACTCTTGTTTGGTGGGGTTGAGGGATTTTGAGGCATATGCAACAGGTTTCCTATTCAGCAGGAGCACCGCACATAGGCCATGCTGGGAAGCGTCGACCTCAGGGCTTGTTTGTATCGAAATAGGCCAAGATTCCTGCAGAAGCAATTAACATCTTCATGTCTTTAAAAGCAGAGTTCAGTGCACAATCCCATACAAATTCAGAGTCTTTCTTTAGAAGACTTCTCATGGGTGCAGTGGCTTCTGCCAGATTAGGTGTAAACTTCGCTAAGTAGTTGACCATGCCAAGTAGGGTTTCGAGTTCAGACTTGCTCTTTGAAGGATCCATGTCCTGAATAGCAGCTATTTTCTTTGGATCTGGCTGTACTTCTTTGTCGGATAGCACGTGACCAAAGTAGCTAACCTTTGTCGTTCCAATGACACACTTCTCAGCATTCCACTTTATCCCAATCTCTCTCGAACGCTCTAAGACTCTCGTCAAATTCATGTCATGTTCCTCTTTGGATTATCCCCAGACCAGCTTATCATCAATGGTGGATTTACACCCATCAATCCCTTCAAATGACATGTCCTTTTTTTTCTGGAATACCTCCTGGGCTGAGTGTATTCCAAAGGGCATGCTTGTAAACCGGTACCGACCGAACGGAGTGTTAAAGGTGGTTAATAATGAGCTCTCCTCGTCGAGCGTTATTTGCCAATAGCCAATAGGGGGGTGGGGGGGGGGGTGGGGGGAGGGGAGGATGATCAGTGCTACATCTGGTTTGAGCTCAAACACATCAATACGTACATCACTTTGGGTTTGCATAATGACAGTTCCAGGACAGGGGGTGCTTATGTAGATACCACGTAGAACTCTAGTAGTTTACTCATCTCCCCATATCCACACAGTCTCTTGGTGGTTTTCTCCAGATCGTTTCCCTTGAGTTGATGAAACAGTTCTAACGGAATCACGTTCACTTGGGCTCCCGCGTCCAGTTTGAAACTTACTGTCTCCTTACTCCGGCCTAGCTCAATCTCCACAAAAACTTGATTTGGGGACTTTTTGTCATCAGATATGGTTTCAACAAATAAACTGTCACTAACTTGGTAGTCGGTCTCAATGACTTCATGCACCTGTTTGTTACTCGTCCAGCACATTCTGGAAAAATGATTTGCTTTCCCGCATTTAAGGTACGTTTTCCCCACAGCTGGGCAGAAGTCCTTTGCATGAATAGCGCCACAGTTGCCACATGATTGCGTTCGTTCTCAGGAAGGTGTGTTCGAAGATTTCCTTCTGTACCGCTGCCCCTCGCTTATGCCATGAACTACTTCACTGCTTGACTCCATTGACTTTAGTTGTGCTTTCGACAGTTCATATGTTTTTGCAATCTCAATAGCTTTGTCAAGAGATAGATCTTTTCCTTCGTTTATCAGCTTTTGTCGAATTTTGGGAGAATTCGTACCTAACACGATCCCGTCCCTGATCATTTCATCCGGTTCCGAGAAAGCACAGTCCCTAGCTAGAAGTTTTAAGTCAGTTACGAACTGCTCCACCGTCTCCACTTCGCCTTGAACGCGATTGTGAAATTTGTATCGGGAAAACACTGGGTTCGCTTTTGGTTCTACGTGCGCCTCAAATCGATCAAAATAAGTCTTGAGTTTTTTCTTATCCTCCTCGCTGATATCCGACCAGGTGTTGACGATATCTCGCCCCTTTTCGCCACACCATATGAGCAGATAACTACAGTTTCCCTCCTCTTTCTTACTGGAAAGCGGACCACTGAACATAAGTTCCACGTGCTGCCGAAAACGCTTCCACCTTTCCGGTAAATTTTCGGCTTCCCAATCCATTTCAGGGCATTGTATTCTAGCTAAATCCATCTTCAATAGTTTATCCCATTTTTAACACCAATAATAACAGGCTTGGATACAGTCGCGACACGCTGTACATAACACCAAGTGCATCCAACTCAACAAAAACATGGCGACTCCTACTGTCATGCAGGCGAGGCTACATACGTATAAATTAGTAAACGCGCGAAACGGACGCGCATACATTACACATGTAACTACATTGTGTATTCGCTTATAACTGGAATATGTGGTCACAGCCAGATTTGAATAAGCCTATTTTGTAATTTCTGGCAGTAAACAATTGGTCAAGTTGACAGCTAATTAGGCCTGCAGCATATGAGATGACAACTTTTCTTAATTTTATTTATTATCAGCCTGCACCTTACATTGATATGACGCAGAACCCTGAACAGTTCTCACCGTACAAAATTTGCCTTAGTTTGTTACTGACCCTTTTAGGTCAATTGGTACTTGCGTCACATATCCTTTAGCCTTTATATCAATTCTGCTGTGAAATGATGTTGTATCTCAATAAGGACAGTGAAGTTTAACATTAAGAAGAAGACATTATTGCTAATGCTAGTAGTGTGAGGGTAGCCACAAGCAAAGCAATGACCATGGAGCCTGGTGTATTTGAATGTGTGGTTCCAGAAAATGTGCATATATCCCTACATCTCAACCTGCTGGCTGAGAAAAATGTATGCATTTGCTCACATTTTAAATCCCAAAGAAGCCACATTTCACTTGAGCTAATCGAGCCATGCTTGATCTTTACTTGATAACCATGATAACCCCTCGGGACTCTGTGTCGTACTACACACACGTACGCCTAGTTTACGTCGCACGTTAATTCAAGGTCCCTCAAGCAATTGAAATTCACTTTCGTCCTGTGTACTCAAATAACACTCAGAACACTGAACACTGCCTGAACACTGCCTTCCCTGCATTTGCAACGGCTAAAACTGGCCTTCGATTTCCGCCGCTCACTCAGGAGCGAGACTCCTCAGCAGTGAAGAACGAAATAGGTCGTTTTACTGAGTGTAAGTTCTACAACAGTTCCACTTACTTCAGTGATTCCTGGCTTAAATTGAGTGTCGCAAAGAAATACGAAATACCCATAACTTTTCCGTTGTTTCCAAATAGCCCGGCTCTCGGCTTTTGATCAGCACTTCTGAGCACAAACTGGACACACTATAAAATATTTTGGCGCACTCAGTTGGAAAGTCGTTATTCGGTTAACCACGAGGTTATGTCAGCGTAGTTTTGGCTCCAAACTCCGGAAATTACAAAAATTCATTTTGTCACACTAGCGTCTCACTCATGATAAGCAGAACTCGAGCCATCTGTAAAAGTTAATCAAATTTTCTCTACGTCCTAAAAAGATGATATTTTAAAATGTTTTTTAACAGTCAAGTTTACTTTACAGTCGTTGCTAGGTCTGAAATCTCCATCGAATCACTACGTACGTGACACACATTCATCAATAACAGATTTGCCCTTTCAAAACCTGTCAGTCTGGTCGGAGTCCGGTAAACCGGTATGCATTTCATTTCCGTTGAGAGCTCCAAAAATGGTTAAGATACAATTGCCTTGGTCTATACAAAGTCTTAAAAGGCTTTTAGGTCATGGCACGCGAGGGTCTTGTAACCGTAGGTTCCATCGATCTCGAGAGAGAGAGAGAGAGAGAGAGAGAGATCGAGAGAGAGAGAGAGAGAGAGAGAGAGAGAGAGAGAGAGAGAGAGAGAGAGAGAGAGAGAGAGAGAGAGAGAGAGAGAGAGAGAGAGAGAGAGAGAGAGAGAGAGAGAGAGAAATGTTTTGCAATTTTTTTCTTTGGTTAGAATTACGAAGGAAGACATTGCCAGCTATGTTTGTCATCGAATCGTAGATTCTCCACACCTCGCGATTCACACTTCATTTTGTTTAACCAATCACAGAAAGTGAATCGACCTTCTGAAACGAAGCGACGGTTTGCTTGCGACAGCGCTGAAGCTGTGGTGAAAGTGGTATTTGCGGTCAAGTTTAACAAAGTAATGGGAAATTTCTAGTCCGAAGCTTAACTACATTCAAAACGGTGAAATGATTTTGAAATTTGTTGATCCTGTCTCATAAAACCTTAGACCAAGTCAGTGGATTAACGAGCACATGAACGCTTTGCGATACCTCGTTCGACTGTCTCGTTCCGCCACTTCGACTAGGTCACCTGAAGATGTGTTAGACTGTGAAAAGATTTGTGTGGTGAAAGAGCTGTGGTGAAAAGCTGAAAAGGTCGCCAAAATGGGAGATTTGCCGTCAAATTCAACTAAGTAATGGACAATTTCTAGTCCGAAGCATAAAACTTTAGATCAAGTCAGTGGATTAACGACGTCCACGTCAACGCTGTGCGATACCTCGTTCGACTCCACTCTCTATCCGCCACTTCGACTAGGTCACCTGAAGATGTGTTAGACTGTGAAAATATTTTTAATTGGCCACTCTGGGAAGAATTATATCAAGGCTTGATGGACGGCTTTTTTGGATGTATCTAAAGCGTTGTGAAAGGGATTGTATTCGCGCCGCGACTGCATTCGACAACACATAAATTTTCCCGCTGTGCTTTGAGCATGACTAAAGACGAAGGATGTGCGATTTACGCAGTGGCCCGATGTAGCCTTTTCGACGATTGGAGCAGGTATTTACCGTTGACCTTTTATTTAGTCGTTTTCTTCAAAAGACTTACGGTCAACGGATGTCAGATAAGCGTTGTCTTTGTTTATGTGCCCAACTTTTGTATGGCTCGGCAAGAAGTTAAGCCTACTCTCAAATTTGGTTTTCAAGTTTATCGTCAGTTTGTTTGTGAAGAAGGTTTTCAGGATTTCTGTGTTGGACCCATTCTTATAGCAAATTAAATTTTAATTTCCCCTCAATTTAAAAAATAGATTCAAATGAAATTTACCGTAAGCTTAAGCTTATAATTTAAACATTGTTGTAAAAAGGTTTTTCCTCAGACTACCATTGTAAATAGGTGCAACAAACCAGAAGCGTAACACTTTGTAAAACTGCCAAATCTATTAAAACAATTATTTGCTAATCTTTCTTTGTTTTTTTTTTCGACTGGTTCTTGGTCGGTTTTGACATAAACTTAAGTACTTGACGTCTTCAGAGTTATTAAGCTTAGGTACTTTCCGCGTTTAGCGCGCACGTACACGAACTCGCACAAACAGCTTTATAAAATTGAATTAAATTATGTGAACCCCCATGCATTACAACCTCTGTGAAAACGTTTTTTGTAGTACAGTAATTTTTCAGATACAACAAAATGTTTTGCCACTCAAATTAAACTTATGTGTCGGAATCGTGTAATTCATTAGGGTAATCCATTTGAAAGCACGAACTGTTCCAGTATTTGTTTATGCGCAACTATTTTTCTTAGGCCAATACTTTGAATAATGGCTTTATTGTACACTTTGTTATAATTGTAATAGGGAATTTAGTTCATGGAAAGTATAAAATAAAGTTTTGATGTCTGTGCGAATGAAGGTAACGTTTTAAGTTCCGGTTGAAAATAAAGTAATCATTTATTCCGTCACTGTTTAAGATACGTTTTTAACCTTCAAATATCGTATTTAGTAAAATTACTGAGCTTGCATCGGTTACCTTAAGCAACTTAAACTGTTTCATTTAATGTTAGCATTTAATTTGATTTCATTCGCATTGCTGCAACTTCTAGTTTAAGTTGTATAATTTCAAGAATTAAACAACACTTTTTAGGTGGGAAGTGCATTTAAGTGTACCACAAACGCGCTTTTTTTGTTTTCGTTTTGTTTTTTAACAAACAGCACAACTATCTGTATCAACTTACCTTCTCAAGTATACATTGTCCCTGAGCAGACAGCAGCCATAAAAAAAAATAATTAAAAAAGTCGTCAAAAGTTCCGTTTAAAGAAAATGCAAGTCCAGTCCGTTGTTCAGTCCTTGGAATTTTTTTTTCTAGCTAACTTTTTGTGGCGCGGCGTCGCAGTGAACAAAAAGCGCGCGAAAGTATAGCCTCGTTTTCGTTCTTTCCTCCAGGCCCTCTCCTCTGAAAAAAATCTTAAACATCGATCCTCGCCAAAAACAATTGAAATTTGAAGAAACTGACAACGCCATCATAAAGAGCATACTCTGAAGCCTTAGGCAAAATTTTCTTTTATTCCTACCTCAAATGGTCGTTGAGCAGGAAGCTGACAAACTTTTCAGTTAGACTTTCTACTGTCGCACTTTTTTAGGAAAAAGTAATCATGGCCATTTTTTAAAACACTATTTATTAAACTACAACTTCGCTTAAAAATATTCTTGGAGAAAGGTTCTAGTAAACTTTTAGAGCGAATATTAAACTTCGGTCCGTTCTGGTCACGTGACCGATGACGTCACAGCATTAAAAATGACAAAAATGTATATTTCATAAAAATATCTACCAATATCCAAATTTTTGTTTCCTCGCGTTTAATGCAACGCGAGATAGCACTTGTACCCAGACTCCCACTTTTTGAAAATTGTATATACCTCCCTTAATATTTATATTTTGTTCGGTACCCGGGCAGTCCGAAATGGCTCACACCATTGTGTTTCAAACCACGTTGACTGCTTTTTCAATAACAAAATAATTTCGTCACAGTGAGCAAAAACGCACTTGTGAGCAAAGTCACGTGACCAATGACGTCATCGCCCTTAGTCTTGTACAATAATTAGTTTATGGTAAGACTTATTTCCAGACAACGTGGGGGTCTTGCTGCCCTCAAACTGACCAAGTTATTTGGGATTGACGATTTTCCAGCTGCAAAGGATTCTGGGAAGGTTCTTATTATAATTATATATTGTTATTTAATAATTATTATTATGATGATCATTATTATTGTAAAGGGTATATCGAGTTTTAGGTTGGGCTCTTTCTATTCCATGCACTCGTCGTAGCTTCTATACGAATGTTGTCAGGCGGAGAGCACTTCGCTCTCCCAAGATGTTTCTTTCGCTGTGTATTTGAGATTTAAAATGCGAATGATAGTCCATTCTTTTATTCAATTTAAAGAAAACATGGTTTGCAAATAGCTAAATGTAGACTGCCAGCTTTTTGACAAATTGCACTCGTACCAATTGGCGAGAGACAGTACAAGACAAGCCATGTCGGTGCAAACGTAATATTTCTAGCTTCAGTCAGAGCGGATGTTATTACCCCGGCTAGTCTCACGTTTATTCCAAGAATTTGGTATTATATTACCTGTTTGAATACAAAACAGGCACAATTATAATTATGTACAATCTCCTTTCTACTATCTTCTTTTTTATTGACAGGTAGGCAGTGAGAACTTGCTACTGAACTGCTGTCTTCCACTGGATCGTAATACACTTTGCGCTTCCTTTCTGCTACTATAATTACGCCGGCCGTAAGAATGCGTTCCGTATGTTAGTTTTAGTTTTTCCCTTGGTCTCCCGACTTTTGCATTTCTTCAATATGTGTGGAAAATTTCCACTGAATTCAAGGTGTAGATTCAGAACTGTTAATATACTGTGACTATTAAATTGACCTAGTGGTTAAATAAAGGCTTATTCATTACTGTACTAGTTTGGTTGTTGCTGGAAATATTAGATTTACAATGAAACAAATTACATGCTTCGAGGCGTATCCACGTGGTCGACGGAAAATGGTACGTTTGGAAAAACCCATTATTCGGAAGGTGTTGGTATGGATGTTATACCACAGGTATGTATGTTATACCAAAGGTATGGATGTTATACCAAAGGTATGGATGCTATACCAAATGTATGGATGTTATACCCAAGGTATGGATGTTATACCAAATGAATGGATGTTAAACTCACGGTATGAATGTTATACTCAAGGTATGGGTGTTATACCTAAAGTATGGATGTTATACCCAAGGTATGGATGTTATACCAAATGTATGGATGTTATACCCAAGGTATGGATGTTATGCCCGAGGTATGGATGTTATACCCAAGGTATGGATGCTATACCAAAGGATGTTATAATATGAACTAAGTTAATCTCTGTTACAAAGTGTCACACCAGCCCCAGATGCGAGATTTATGTATACAGCAGAGCGGATGGTAAAAAATGTAAAGATATTTACTTTGATTTTTAAAGCTTGAAAATTACAGTCCAGAGAAGATGTCCCAAAACTATCTTCTGAAAAAATGGGTCAGTTTTAGTATGTGAAAACCGCCAAACTTTAAAGACAGATAAGGAGGGTATGGGAAAATCCCTCGAATTTAAGCTTGAACCCACTGAAAAAATGGGACTTGATCAAGTTCATTTTTAAATGATCAAACGTTTATATGAAACATGGATACATACAAATTAAAAGTGATCTGATCAATATTCATGGGTTACAAGGTGAGCAGCAAACACTATTGTTGTCAATAAGGTTTGAAAGATCTAATTTTCGTATTTTTGCCTTCAATTCTCTGAGTCTCGTTGACGTCCTTAGTTCTTTGCTAAGTTTGACCAAATAAATGGACCTTGGTACCTTAGTGAATGTTTTCCGTAACGTATGGCGTTAGAACGCGGAATTACAAATCACAGTTGCTAAGGCAGTGGTGAGAGTCCTTAACATTAAAGAGTTCGGATACGCAGCTTGGCACAAGATCATTTTTAAGCTTGTACAATAAAATAAAATTCAAGTGTGACGCCAACATGGCGGCCAGACACGCTTTTCCATGGGTGGTACTCTTTTGCCTTTATGTTGGGAATTATCGATGTCTAAGCAGTGATATTCGCTACCAACTGTCCATTAACCACCCGAGCACTAGTGTAGGGGAGATTGATGGCTGGTTTCAACTATTCCGGTGCTGCACGGCTGATAACGTTGGCGTCGGCAACTATGCTCGACATCGAAAGCGTCGTGGAAATTTCTACTTACATGTAAGGAAACTCTACTCTGTTAATGGCTCTAGTAGCTATCAAGTAACTCGACTGGCGCTTTGCGGGGATATTCACAGCAACCCTGGGCCTGCACGGAAATCTACGGTTCCGAAATTTCCTTGCAAAGAGTGCGGGAAAGCTGTACGCAGTAATCAGGGTGCCATCTTGTGTTCTCAATGCAGGTGTTGGTGTCATGCGAAATGTCTCCAGTTGTCAAGAGCCGGCTTCCAATATTACTTAGATCATCCGGATCTGGACTGGGTCTGTGCACTCTGTTTTCTGCCGAAACTGGCTCCAGAAGATTTTATGGATTCTTCATTAGAGTTTGCTTCTAGTTTGTCAGAATGTCCTGCCATTGTTGATCAAGGTGAATATGCAAATGATGGCCCTTTGAATTCATCGTCACGGATCGTTGACAGTAGGCAAAGGGACGGGCGAGAATTGCTTATTATGCATTTAAACATTAACAGTTTGCAAAACAAATTCGAAGATTTGAAACTACTGATAAGCGATTTCAAGGCACAAGTCATTTTCTTATCGGAAACAAAAATTGATTCTTCATACCCAAGCAAACAATTTAAGATAGATGGCTACAATATATACCGCAGAGATCGTGTGAAAGGGGGTGGTGGTGTGATGGCGTATGTCTCCTCAAATCTCTCATCTAAGAAGCTAAAGCTGCCGAGAAACTTTACCACTTTCGAGACATTAGCAATGGAATCAAAATTTGGAAGACATGACGCTGTTGTTCTGGGCATATATCGACCCCCGAAAGCGGTAGGAAAGGATTATTATAATAGATTGGAAAGTGATTTGAATGATATAATCTCTTGGGCATCCTTAAAAAGGCAATTGATTGTAGTCACGGGCGATTTGAATATGGACAGGCTTAAACCAGATGAAAAGGAAGGGAAGATTCTATGTGACCTCGAGCAGATACACAACCTGGAGTGTCTAATAAAGAAGCCAACAAGAGTGACCAAAACAAGTCAAACATTGTTAGACGTTATGATGACAAACAAACCTGAGCTGTTCAGAACAGCAAATGTTTACGATCCTGGTGTAAGTGATCACGCAATGGTTTATGGAATTATGAGAGAGAAAGCTATTCATCATTCAAGCAGAGTCATCACTGTCAGAAGTCACAAAGGTATCGATGAAGCTATGCTGTTGCAAGACATAATTTCCGCTCATGGCATGTCGGCGAAATATTTGACTCCATCGACGATCAGTATCTTTATTGGAGTGTACTTCTAAATGACGTCCTACAGGAGCATATCCCTTTGAGGAAAAAACGAGTCAGAGACTGTTAACAATGGATTTTCGTCGTCTTACTTGATTAATTCTCGATTTTTTTTGGTTTTGTTTATGTTTGTCTTCGTTTTTTGTGTTGTTTGCACCAGTAAGAATTAGCGCTTGGATTTTTTGGCTGGCTTTGGTAATTTTATAGTGTCGGTAAGAGTCTGCGAGGGAAATTGGGGGTTTATAAATTATATAGAACCACACCAAACTTATGTATCCAGTCAAGAGAGAGTGACATTCTCTCTTGATCCAGGTAACTATCCTATCCAGAGCATACCTCGTGTCGTGTACAAATTTCCGTGTCTACCAGCTAGGCTGCTATGCCTGTTATGTGGGGCCTCTCAAATATTTACAGCATTATGAACCATATCTCGCCTCGACTTTTTTTTTGTTTGTTTCCATATAAGCTCCTACCAGCTTGCGACTCACTTCCGGCTTCTAGCTTTAACCAAAAGTTGAAATATTTTACATCGTTCTTTATAAAATTATCTTGCAGTTTGTCTCTCATGAACAACCCTAACTAGTTCCGTATATTGATTTGCCTTTTATACTGCAAAGCATATGTTTTCTTTCATTGTTCCTTAGTTTGTTTTAAGAAGAAGATTTACTCAGTTCAGTAGCATACTTTGTGTTAAGAACCCTAGAACACTATAGAGTGTTTTGAAATTGTATTGCTTTACAGCGTGACAAGCGTTTTTTGGCGGCGGTGTGACTGACAGCTGTCTTAGGGGTCCACCCCTAATGAATGAAGATTAACAGTCATAACACGTATTGTAAACGGCACTAGTTTGAAAGTGTGAAGTCTTGTACGAAACGTTTCTTGAGAAAAAAAAATCTCAAAAGGCTTTAAGTGTCAAGCTTCGCGTATACAAACGATTTGCTGTAGCACAGAAACGAGATACAGCGGCGAACCGCTTTGATTGGCAACGGACGACTGGCCGTTAACGCGGCATTGCTGACGTGCTTGGGCTCTACGGAGAAACAGCTCGCATCACAAAATAATCTTAAAGTGTAACGGAAAGTTTCAAGTTGGAATCATCAGTTTTTCAGAGGGCATTGATTTCAGGAGGACACCCTCCAAACTAAAGTAAGTGTCACTATTATAGTTTGGACGCTTCCGCGAATTCATGGCACGAGTGATATTAAGCTCAACAAGTTCTGGTGTGAGCTAAATTTATATTTGTGCAGATTGGCATTATCACAAAACTGAAAGTCGCCAAAATAATTCGTAGAATAAATCCTAGCTATCTGATGTTCTGCCAATGTGCCCGGGCTAAATGTTTACGAATTCGTCGCGTGAGATATTTAATGATCGTTCAACCGTATGCAAATGTTCTGGTAAATTGTGAACTGAATTTATATTTGTGCAGATTGACATGATGACACAACTTCAAGTTGGGAAAATAATTAGAATAATTCCTAACCATGTTCTGGCAATGTGCCCGGGCTGAATGTAATTGCTGAAAAGGGAATTCGTTGAGTTACGCGGCAAACCATGCAGAATTTTTAAATGCATTGTAATGAAAGAGAGGTTATAATATAATTTGAGTCATTCACAACCTGAATATACTTTATTTGAAACAAATAATAATTATATGTAAACTGCGATGAAAAAAGTGACTATAAGGTGTGATTCTCACTGTGATTCAAACAACTTATGTGTTAATTTACGAAGTTCGTGTTTTATATTTGAAACCCTGGACATGTTTCATTGGCGTGACATCAAAGAGTTAATGGGGCGGCTCACAACGCTCCTACCTTGCGTTAACTAATTTCGTTGAATTTCCCTTGGTATTCAGCGTTCGTGTTTCAGGCAGCAGGATAATAGAGCCTAGCTGGTGCTTTAGTTCCTCATGAAATGGAAGATAAAGAGCGTTATCCATACAAATTTGATAACGTCAAAAATTAACCGTGAACGTGACCGCAGGCCCTAAAAAAGTCTCGTGGTCTCGTGACTGCAGCGCTCACGCTTGCCGGCTTCTGAAACCTAAAAATAGGTAGGTTATAGAGCACATTTCAAATACATCACTAAAAACAATTTCCATTTACAACTAACCAGTAATGATAGCACTATAGACCAATGATAGCATGTTCCCACGGCACGTGCGCTGTGATAACGTTTTCTGACTTTTTTGCATACATTATTTCGTTCAATTATTCAAGTCAGCTGTTACGTTTCAATCAAACAAAACAGCGATTAGTTTCAATAGCCAATGCACCTATGTTTGGCACCAAAACAACGTGAATTATAGGTAAGAACTAATTTAATTTTTTTATATTTTAAATAGAATATATATTTTGACGAAGGCAGCGACCAGAATTTACTAGGATCTTGTTGAAGGTAAGGACACAATTATTTCAGTATTGGCTAAATAGCCTCCAGTTAAACTAATTAAGAGCGACTTGCTGTACCGGTCACCTATACCTATGCAAGATAGAAAAAATCGATTTTCTGAAAATTTTTCAGGAAGAAGGTCTTTACTCACTTATTTTAAAACTGTAACTTTGAGGTTGTTTGGATTTTTATTTTCTTCTCCAGACGGCATTTGTATTTTGCCCCTAACAGAGCCAAACTCGGCCTTGAAATAGCACTTTTTGCGAACGCTAGCAAGCCAAATTATTGCGCGTAACTGGAAAAGCTAACCCATATCATTAAAATATAATGTTTTAGTAGTTATTTCGTGTTGCCAGATCCACATTTAATACGAACCTGAATTTTTAACAAATTTTCAAAATTATACGCTACGGTGATGTCGCGTCACATCTAAATTTATGTCAAATTCATGGACCAAAAAATCAATCTGGTACATGGATTTACCTCCCAAAACTATTTTTCTGGATAAACATATCACTTCATTTTACTCTTTTTCGCAAATCTAGCTTGGGTAAATAAAACGCAAAAATTTGACAGCGTCTTGAAACCAGGCACTTGAGCTAATCGCTTGACATTTTGACCTTTCACGCCGCGATTATTGTCTCGAACATTGACCCTGAAATGTTCCCCTGTGGGTCTTAATTCCGGTGAAATAGTTGTTTTAAGCCTCCAGATATCAGCTATTGTAATTTAAAGACAGTTTCTAGCCGCAAACGAGTATATTTAGCAAAGCCTTATTTTGAATAATTAAGCCTAAACATTTGGCAGTTAGCGAGCACAAACAATGCACGCAACAAAATGTCGCTTTATAAATCGTTATCGAGAAAAATCTTTAGGAAAACTAGAAGAATAAATAGTTGAATAACTACTTGGAGTTATTTCTTACCTTAATCTCGCCTATCTTGATAAGAAATGGTAACATTGCTGCTGACGTCTTTAAGCTACTTTTCGTGGTGTGACGAAGCACTCGGATTACATATTAACCATTGATACAGGATACCCAAGCTAATGGATGATTCGATTCGTTTTGCTTTTCGTTCGGTTATCGTCAGTCGGTGTCGGCATTACAGTTACATTTTCACAACCTCCGTGTTGACCCGCCAATTCTGTTAAAGGAGCAGTGTCACCGGAATTTTTGCTGTTTTTGGTTCAATTCTGCCAAAATTACTGCCTTTTACCTGTTATCGCGCAAAAAATGCTCCTACAGAATCAGCAAGATGAATTCCAATGAAATTTTAACAGGGAGAGCTAACCATAATAATTTTTTTGGTGATTTTTCAATGCATAGCTGGAAATTTTGAAAAAACCAGTTTTTTCAAATTTCAATCCGTTTCCATCCTCATCATCTGAGATGGAATACAGGAGTTTATGGTATCAATGCAGTACTACAGTCTTTGGCAACAAAACTAGACCATTATTTTATGGTTTCCACTGATGCATTGGCAGTTTTAAGCTTTTTAAATGATGGCACAAAAGCGTGACACTGCCCCTTTAAGTACTATTATAATAGTTCCTAGTGGCTGATGAATCCCGCTAGACAGTTCAGTCTCTTGAAAGCTGCACATGGGTGAGATATTTATTATTTCTGGGTGTAACATTTACACACGGTTCTTACCAGGAGCTTATTGTTATTGCTCCTACACATACTTATTATATTAATTGTAGTAGACCTGGTAATGAACGTTCTAGAATACTTCGATTTTAGACACAAATTATTATACTAAAAAAATAATTATATGATTTAATAGTTTCAGTTCCTTTGATAAATTCTTCCAAATTCCCCCACCCACGCCCCTGTTCCACGGCTAAAGTTCTTCAAAATACCTATAAAAACACCTATTAAGGATTTCTGTCTCATTTTATATGATGAATGTAAAACCTATTAAGACAACAGGTTCTGCTCTCTTTCATTTGCGAACACAGCTTCTTGTCTAAACTGTTGAGACTTTTGTGACCGACCTGTTTATCATACTAAAAGTGAGTAAAACATGAGCCCTACGTTATTCTCTGAAAAATAGGTTAAGTGGGGTGTTGGGCGGAAAGAATTGATCAGCCTGCGTTGCAGGCGTAAACGGGGAAGGGAGGTGGAGGGGAGGCGAAAACCAGTGTCCCGTTCTGAGCTTCCATCAGCACAAGCTCCCCCACTGCCCAGTTTTACGCGTGCTCCGCAGGCTAGAAATAGGGAGGCCAGTGGGGGGCCCGTTCTCATTAGATGTTACTCTCTCAGCTCGGCCAGGTTCAGATCGTTTCATCTGCGAATTATTATCTCGCCCTATACTCCACGAGCTAGTGAGATGTTCCTTTGCCACTGATACATCGAAACGATATGGGTGCATGTGGTTTACATATTTCCATTTCTGTCTTACTCATTACAATCGCAAGCTGAAACAAGTCCACTTAAAGCATCTATGTGTTCTGCCTTGCGTTTGTTATTAAAACCGTCTTCCGTTGCTAAGTCAAAGTAGTTGCCAAGACCATACGAAGCATAGCAATGCTGAGCTGCCTCAGCCGCTTTTCTTTGTACACGGCACAGGTGTCTAGGTCCCGGGAAGGGAGGGTACTCTTAGAAAAAATTGGGTGGGGGTGTGCGGCCTGCTTCCTGAAACCCTTACCCTATTTCATACCAAACTCTGCGATTTTCCCTACCCTATTTCAGACCTGCCAAAAATTTGATACCATATTTCAGACCTATTTCACGTACACAGTTGGCATAAACATAATTAAAAGACAAAAAAGAAGGGCTTTTGTTGATCGTCTTATCGGCTAAAGATGAAGAAGTAGCTTCTTCTAAAAAAACATACCGAATTCAAGACTAGAGTGCACAAACCATACCCTATTTCAGACCAAAATGGTCAAAATTGATACCCTATTTCAGACCAAAATGGCTAAAAACCCGTACCCTTTGGGGCCGCACATACGTATATCCCCCCTCCCCGGTCTAAGGCTGTCATATACAATTGGATGCAGCAATTGTACTTCTTGAAGTATCGTATTTGCTGCTGCTCTTCTGCCACCGTGATATCTGGCACTGAAAGATCACCTTGATCATAACGACATTTCCCCCCATTCTAGAAGAAAAAAAGAAGACCGCACTTGCTGTGTGGCGAGATACTCGTCTCTCTTGAACAGCATCGAGCCATCCATCTTCTAGGCAAATCTCATGTCTCGGGCTACATTAATGGGATCCTCTTTTATGGCCTGCTGCCTGGCCAAGATTAAAATTTTCCTCCAAGTATTTCGTCTGGGTATCACTGAATAGAGTGAACTTTTTGGTTGTCTTCAAGGCCCACCCCTCGGGTAAAGTGTTGACGCTTACTGAGATGTCTCCTTGCTCAAGCACTGTCAAGACTGCTTCACTCGAGCCTTCGACTAAAAGGGCCTGGTATTTCTTTTTAGCCAAGTCCAACAGAGTGCATCTCTCATGCAACATCTTGTACTGACCAAACAATAGGTGCTTTTCCAAACCGGAATGCCTCTGGTACATTTTGACACATCCTTCATTTGGGTGCGTAAGGAGTTCACTCGAGAACTTGCCCCACAAGTGTGGCAAAACCACATGAAGCCATTAAATTACAATTTTTAACTTTAATATAAACGCAGGATTCTCCGGTTACGTATGTTGTATACAAGTAAAACCAAATCCGACGTTAATTTGAAACGCCAAAGAATACAACGCTTTTTACAAGAAAATATTAATCGCGCTAAAACAAGACAGCTCCAAAACACGTGCACCGCAATTCTGCGAAATTTGATACCAGGAAGTGCACACCCGTTATCCCGAGACAATGAGCTCGTTGAAAGAAAAAAAAAGCACCAACAGAACAATCAATTGCAAAAAACAAACAACCAAACAAATAGTAAGAATTTGGACGCTCTCACGTGACCTTAGCATTCCTGTGACCGTGGTTTTGTTTGTAGCCTGGCCGCTGAGAATGTTTCGAACAAGCTATGAAGACGCAACAATGTTACCATTTCTTATCAAGATAGGCTAGATTAAGGTAAGAAATAACTCCAAGTATTTATTTTTTGTTACACCCAGAAATAATACATATCTCATCCATGTGTAGCTTTCAAGACGTTGAACTATCTAGCGGGGATTCATCAGTCACTAGGAACTATTATAATAGTACTTAACAGAATTGACGGGTCAACACGGAGGTTGTGAAAATGTAACTGTAACGCCGACACCGACTGACGATGACCGAACGAAACATTAGCTTGGGTACCCTGTGTCAATGGTTAATATGTAATCCGAGTGCTTCGTCACGCCACGAAAAGTAGCTTAAAGACGTCAGCAGCAATGTTACCATTTCTTATCAAGATAGGCGAGATTAAGGTAAGAAATTACTCCAAGTAGTTATTCAACTATTTATTCTTCTAGTTTTCCTAAAGATTATTCTCGATAACGATTTATAAAGCGACATTTTGTTACGTGCATTGTCTGTGCTCGTTAACCGCCAAATGTTTAGGCTAAATCACTCAAAGTAAGCCTTTGGTAAATATACTCGTTTGCGGCTAGAAACTGTCTTTAAATTACAATAGCTGATATCTGGAGGCTTAAAACAACTATTTTACCGGAATTAAGACCCACAGGCGAACATTTCAGGGTCAATGTTCTAGATAATAATCGCGGCGTGAAAGGTCAAAATGTCAAGCGATTAGCTCAAGTGCCTGGTTTCAAGACGCTGTCAAATTTTTGCGTTTTATTTGCCCAAGCTAGATTTGCGAAAAAGAGTAAAATGAAGTGATATGTTTATCCATAAAAATAGTTTTGGGAGGTAAATCCATGTACCAGATTGACTTTTTGGTCTATGAATTCGACCTAAATTTGGATGTGACGCGACATCACCGTAGCGTATCATTTTGAAAATTTGTTAAAAATTCAGGTTCGTATTAAATGTAGATCTGGCAACACGAAATAACTACTAAAACATTATATTTTAATAATATGGGTTAGCTTTTCCAGCTACACGCAATAATTTGGCTTGCTAGCGTTCGCAAAAAGTGTAATTTCAGGGCCGAATTTGGGGCTCTTTTAGGGGCAAAATACAAAATGCCGTCTGGAGAAGAAAATAAAAATCCAAATAACCTCAAAGTTACAGTTTTAAAACAAGTTAGTAAAAACCTTCTTCCTGACAAATTTTCAGAAAATCGATTTTTTTCTATCTTGCATAGGTATAGGTGACCGGTAAAGCAAGTCGCTCTTAATACTGCAAACATAAGTAAATGTAAAACAGGCCACAAAGCGAATGTTTTTTAAGTGCTGCAGAGCCCCTGTGGGACAGGGCGTAGCCAGTATGACGCGAACCGAGACAATTGCCTCGATAAAAATGTTGAATTTAAGGTATTTTCGTTACTTATTGTGTTTGTCTTACGAAAAATTATAATAAAGTTTCGATATAACGCGCGCTCCGATTGGTTAAAACAGCGTGCCTTATCAGGCTGTACGGTGGCACGCAATAGACCCAATTTTCCCTCGGTTTTTATTTTGACTCAGACGTCTTCCACGACCTAGAAAATGTGTATGAAAACGAGCGGTTAGCCTCAATGGATTTGGAAGTTGTTTCTGCGAGTAACACTACAAATAACAGCACTAAAAATTAAGGATTAAGCTTAATGTCAAGCGCGTTTTCACAAGTTGCTGAAATTGTCCGAGTCACGCAGCGACGAGGGCAATTTCAGCAACTTCTGAAAACACAAGTGGTTTTCGAGGACTAATTCCAGTTACGTGTTTAACATTAATGTTGAGAAAATTTTTCCCTTATGTTATTTTGTTATTTTAATAACATAAGGGCAAAATTTTCTCAACATTGCTGAGGCACGTCGAGAAACAGTCAGCCAAGCGGAGTAAAATCACTCTTCGCTCGCAAAGCAAACGAAAAAACAGTTCAACTAAGCTTAAGCTTACTTCTTAATTTGCGTCCAAAACGAGTGTAGATGATTACTATCTACATCCAATCGAGAGATAAATACGAGTTTCAGTCCTGAACAAAAGTAACAACAATTAAACCAAATGTTCAAAGCTGGAATTTATTTAATTCACCTGTCGTTGTCGTTCTCCAAGTTTGAGCTACTCGTTCCTCCCATTAATGGTAAACTGTTTTGTGAGCGACCCTTTTTGGTGAGCTGCAAGATGCCGTGGAATCATCATTTTGTTTTCAACCACACAATCCCGCTACGCCGGGTGCCATGCAAGCCGATCCAAGTTTTAAGCTTTTCACGAATAAAATCTTTTGCACCTTCTTCTTCCACTCGAAAATTCACCCTCCTGAATGTCTTTTAAAACTAGCTCTTGATCATTACGCCTTTTTTAGCGAATGCATGAGCCAAAATTCCGCCGAATTTCTCTGAACAATTTGCTTTTTGATCGCGATTTTAGACAAAAAAACAATTTGCACTTTGATGGTTTCTGAACTGTGAGGGTTTGACATCTTGACAGCTTTGGTCGTGTTTAACCAATGAAATGTATTGAACCATTCTAACAAGGATTGTGATTGGTCTGTTTTAGCGTGCCTAAAGAGAGTACCAATGCACGGCTACGCCACTCGTATGAGTTTTGCGAAAATTTTAGCCGAATGCGTGAGGAAATTAAGAAATTCTTTATTATAAAAAAAATTAAAAATCGTTAACCGTACTTTGTTCTGTTGTAAGCCACTCAAGGAAGTGACAAGAGCACTCAATTAAGAAATTAAGTATACTGGAGTGCGCAGTTATTTTCCCTTTCACCTTATGGACTTAATAAAAGACAAGAATTTCATTCAAAAAACCGCATCCATTATACTTAATTTCAGCTGAGTTTGGACAATAGGTTGCGATTTTCTTAAGGTGCGTATTGTTAGTGAATTTATTTTTATATATATTTTAACAAGTCAGGGCGTACGGACTCATTAATAGTAATCTTTAGCACTTGTAGTTGTTTCAGCGCTCAGGGGCCCTCTTTTGGGGATTCTATTATTTTTGTGCTAGCCAGGTCATTCAAATGCTCTTTGTTGGGAAATTATTACTTATTGTTTAAGGGCCCTCTTTAGGGATTTTGTTCTGATACTGACAGGTATGATGATTCAGAGGCCCTTGATGGGGAACCTGTTGCGCTGCGACAATTACATAACAAATATCACTAGTTCTATTATTGAGTGTGAATGATATATGAAATGAATCATCATCATGAATCAGTTCTATTGTTGTTATTCCGCATCCTGTTAATTTACCGTAGTCGTTTCATACTTTTTGTACACCTATTGTTTTTCGTTTCATTGTCTGAGTTACGTAACCCGTAAGTAATTTGTAACCATTGTTGTAAAATCATATTTAAGTTGTACGTTTTTAACATTCTGTTTGTAACTGACGAAGGTCGAGAGACCGAAACGTTTTTTATTCATAAATTTTTAAATTTTTATCTTTTTGAACCAAAACTTGTGCATTTTCGGTCTTTTTAACTGTTTTATATATATATATATATATATATATATATATATATATATATTGCATCTTTCGTTGGCCCAGGAAGCGCCTTCAACCGTCTATATATATATATTTATAATAAAGTTTCGATGTAACGCGCACTCCGATTGGTTAAAACAGCGTGCCTTATGAGAGTGCAGATGCACGGGCAGCTACAGTGTCGCGCCATGGACCCAAATGAAAATCTGAATTTTTCCCTCGGTTTTTATTTTGATTCTGACGTCTTGTACGACCTAGAAAATGTGTATGAAAACGAGCGGTTAGCCTCAATGGATTTGGAAGATGTTTCTGCGAGTAACACCACAAATAACAGCATTAAAAGTTAAGGATTAATGTCAAGCGTGTTTTCAGAAGTTGCTGAATTTGTCCGCGTCATGCAGCGACG
>JAEMWC010000173.1:477500-480000 GCA_016490735.1 Pachyseris speciosa | reverse complement strand
AGCAAGAAGTATGGTTTAGGAAACAGGAAAGAAAACGTTTGGAAAAGCAAGCTCCTCGCCCCAACACAAGATGGATTTTTGAAAGGCCCCATCATCTTGAGTTGATAGTTTTACAGGATCGACAACCACTTCTTGGGACAGGCCCACTTCCAATTTGGCTACAAAACCTTGCAAGGGGGAGCCATGGAATGATCTCTCTTGATAAATTTAAAGACAATCTTTGCTTGTGGCGCTGCTTGGCAGTACACAGAGGAAAAAGACCAGATGCCTGTGAAACAGTTGCGAAAAATTTTGCAAAAAGTTATTTTAATCTTTCCAAACTCATAAAAGACATTCCCAAAACTTCTCTTGATGAATTGGATGATATAGAAAGACATTTTAATAAGGATCTTCCTCCAAATAAATGGCTTGGTATTCGTGTTTATGAGCCTGAGTAAACAAATGAAAAACCTATTTGGCATTTGGGGCTAAACCCAAACCAAACCTTGAAAGATATTATGACAATTGGTATTTACGAAGGGCACACCTTTTATATTCGGGATATTTCAAAACTTGCACAGGCTTATCGTTGTGCCCAATGCAATCAAAGATTCACAAGACTTGGGGATCTTCACCGACGTGCAAACGGAAGGTGCAATAATGGGGAAACAAAAATTCGCTGGTGGTCGAAACCAATTGAAAAACTTTTAACTACCTTTGAAAAACCTTTCTTTCCAAGAAACTCAAAGTTTTCAGAAACAAGCTGTCGTTGGTTTGAACAAGAAGCAGAAAAACGCGGAACTCATATTCACCACACACTTTGTGGACATGGTGGTGAAAGACATATCGAGAACAGTTTTGTGGATGGTTATGAACCTTCAACCCAAACAATCTTTCAATTTCATGGTCGTCTTTACCACGGTTGTCGAAAATGTTTCCCTGAAGAAAGAGATTAACCTTTTCAGGATGGGGACACATTTGAAAACCGATGGAGAAGAACTCTTAAACGAACTCAACAACTTCGAGAGGCTGGTTACAAAGTTCTTGAGAAGTGGGGTTGTGAAGTTGGAACCATTTCAAGAAAATATCACAAAGAGGCTTTCTCATCAAGCTATCCTAACGCAATAATTTACGACTTTGAAGCCTTTGGAGATTCCAACTGCAGAAAAGAACAGAAACCTTCTTTGACAATTGAAAATGTACACACGCCAATTTGTGTTTCTATCGCTGACACATTGAATCGCGTGCCCACCCATATTTGTAAAAAAAGACCCCCAAGTTTTAGTTTCTTTGTTTCTTGAAGAGCTTCACAAGCGGGGTGATGAAATTCGAAAAATTGTTCGAGAAAAGTTTTACCCACCTGACATGTATTTTCTTCCCAAACCTAACGCGAGCCGGATTGAAGATTGGTGCAATCAAGTTCCCACACTTGGTTTTAACTCAGGGAAATACGATTTGAATCTGATTAAAAACCAATTTATGGAACAGCTTTGTAAAAATGATACAAATGTAAAAGTTGGAAAACAAGCCAATACGATTATGTTTCTTCTTGAACCACACTCAAGATTCCTTGATATTTTTAACTACGTTGGTCCTGGAAACAGCTACGAAAAATGGTTGAAAGCATTCGAATGTGAAGGAGAGAAGTCGTGGTTTCCTTACGATTGGTTTGATTCTCGAGACAAACTTGATTATCCTGGACTTCCCCCTTTTTCTGAATGGTATTCCAAATTACGCAATGAAAAGTTGCTTTCGAAAACAGATTACGTTAAATGTGTCAAATTATTCGAAGAAAAAGGAATGGAAACATTTGCAGATTGGTTGAAATATTACAACAATTTGGATGTTGTTCCGGGCTTGGAAGCGTTGGAAAAATGCGAGCCTTTTACACTGACAAAGGAATTGACATCTTGCAACGACGCCGTGTCAATTCCTGGAGTAGGCATGCACTAATTTCGTGGTGCAATCGAACCAGGAGCAGACATTTGGACACCAAGGAAAGAAGCCTTTAACATGTTGAAAGGAGCAGTTTTTTTTTTTTGTCGGAGGGCCAAGTATTGTTTTCACAAGGTACCACGAAGCAGAAAGAACAAAAATTCGAGACCACCAATATGAAAACCCACATCTTTGTCAGAAAATCCTTGGTTATGACGCCAGCACTTTATATCTTTCAACAATGGCGCAGGACATGCCTTGCGGACAGGAAAGAATTCAAACTTACCAAAATCCAACAGCTGCTGCACGAGGTTTTGCGTACAGGCTTCGGAGAGGTCTTTGGTTTCGTTTTACAGAGGGTGACATCGAGATTCTCAAGCGTCTATGGGCAAAGTTTGATGAAATGTCTCCTTTCTTTTACAACACAGAAGCTCCAGCTGAAGTCGTTCCTAAACACATGTTGGACTATCTGGGAAAAAACTGGAAGGACTCGTGGTGATGGAAAGAAGCTGGTTGGTGCGCCTTCTGCAAAGAAAATTCTTCTCTTTGCTCCATTATTACGTTGGTATATTGATTGATTGGGCAT
>JAEMWC010000173.1:440000-475000 GCA_016490735.1 Pachyseris speciosa | reverse complement strand
AGGGGTAGTGCATTAAAAAGAATAGCAGCTGTAAAGGAGAACAAGCACTTGCCGGAGTTTGTTCGGGGCTGAGGGAACACTAACGTTTCCTTATACGGCACCCCTGGTCATATGGGCACTGTTTACAGATACAAAGGAGAATTTCTCTTTAAGACATAGTGGGGCTTCAGGATTAAGAAGAATAGAAGATAGCAGCTGGAGTTTTTTATACTTAATAATGTCACAAACAGGGATCCAGTGGAGTGTAGAAAATAACGAGACGGTTGGAGTAGAACAGTCGGCTTGAAGTATTATTCTGGCAGTACGTTTTTGAGCACGAAGGAGGCGGAGGAGAAGTGTTTGAGAGCCCTCCTTGAACAATGGCGTAACCTTGGCAACTTTCCAAGCATCCGGGAACACACCAGAGGAGATGCTGAGGTTAAAAACCGCTTCCGGGATTTTGGCTTTTTGTGCCAATTTTTTTGCCGCATTCCACCCCTTCCAATATCCTTCTGGACTGTAATAAATTCGCGAAAGCCGCTGCTCTTCCCGTTTCGAAGGAACGTTTGTCATTCATTTGCAAATATATATTCGAAAGAAAAACCAACAATGTTCGGAATCGAGATTGGAGAAGTAGAGAAACAAAAAGCTTGGCAGGCATTTATCCACCCTGAGGTGGGAATTGCTGCACCCAAACCACCGCCACCACTTGTGGTGAGTGAAGAAAAAACCAAATGGCATTGTGAGGAGAAAATAGAGGAAAGACAGGAAGATTTCGAACTTGTTTGCCGAAAATGCGGCTGGTGCAGAAGCTCGACACAGTACTCCACCCCACCAGAGAAGAGAGAGGCTGGCGGCCAGTTGTGATTCCCCTGAACCACATCCGCAAAACTCTGGAAAGATACAACATTTTTAACGCAGTCAACGACCCCGGGGCGCGGTGGGAGTTTTTGGGAAATATCATCCACGAGTTCTCAAATTTCCCCATTGAGGGAAACCCTCAAAAACAGTCAGTGAATTACGTTTGTTTCTTCCGCGACTACTTCGAAGCGGTTCCAGAGGAAGTTTGGCCGCGTAAAAAAGAAATTCTCGAAAAAAATTTTTACCAACTTTCAAAAAAATTAAACCGAAGACACAACAAAAAGCGCATGAAAGGTTTGAAAGGTGGTGGGATATTGTGATTTCGGAAAAGTCAACCCGCGATGAACTTTTTGGAGTATTTCCTCTGTAGTTTCTCAGGGATTTCCATGCAGTGGTCGGAAATGAATTCGTCTTTCATTTTCAGATTGTCACGAAACTCTTTTGCATAGAAAGGTTCTCCCCTGCGATGGAACGGATAGCATCCAGTATTTTTTGTATTCCACTCGAGCGAAGCTGGCCTTTTCAGCCTTTCTGTCGTACTTCTTCGCCGTCGCTACAATTTCTACAGCAGCACCAAACGCTGTCAGACCGGCAATAACAGCGGGTTGAAGAGTAACCCCTCCAGCAACAGCTCCAGTCGCAGCAGCTTTTCCTGCAACCACATTGCAAAGCAAGTTTCTGCGCTGAAACGTTCGCAAAAGCTTTTCATAGCCCCAATGTTTCTTGTGGTAAAAAGCAAAGAGTCGCTTCAACATATAGACGGTGTCCTTCGAAAGGGACTGGTCGATGTGGTTGAAGTCAAAGATGTTGAGAGGGGGAGACCGAGGTTTTTTGTATGGCAACCGCATTGTATATCTGCGTATACACAAGGAAAAAATTCAGAGGGTAGTGACGTGAGATGCACCACCCCACCCTGAGGTGGGAATTGGTTTTGCTGCGCGAAGCGCGAAGTTTTGCCCGACTTTGTGCGAGCGCAGTGTGCCATTTGGGTTCAGGGTTTCTGCAAGGAAAAACCAGGCGACACTTATCACACCAGTTGCACCAGGTATATGTGCAAAGAAAACCTTCGGTGTGTGAATTGACCATGGAGTTATGAAATAAGGATGAAATTCAACAAAGAAAATGAACGGTTAAATATGCACGGTTCGATGGGTCAAGACCCTGGATTGCAAAAACAAGCGAGTTGCCTCTTGAAAGGGCTTCTGAAAGAAAGTTGGTTTCAAATTTCATTGATTTTGTGCCTTTTGGAACACGTTTGAAGTTGGCCGTTATTCGGACACCATTTACACCAGATAATTCGAATTTGAAAGCTCCCTCGTGTGATGTTCCTCCTGGCGCATTCAATGAAATTTTTTCAACTGACCTGAACATGGTGTAAGGAGCCCAAAACGCCGGCAGGTTAAAGAATGCCCATTCAGGGATTTGAGAGTTATAAGGACGAGAAGCTGAGAGAGGGGCACTTTCTAGCTGAACAATCGTGTGTGGTATTAAGACAGGTTTCGAAAACCGGATAGTCCCATTTGGTACCTAAATAAAGGGGTGTCATTATTGTAAACCGAGTTATCGTTTAAATTTAAATTTCCACCCAATTTTGGTTCTTTGAGCAGGAAGGTGTTCATATTCAAATCAGTCAGCAATGTCACCTCTCCATTTGTTCCATCAAATGATTAGTTATTTCCATTTTTTACGTATTGGTCGTTCAAATCAAAGGGATCACCGAGTTTTGGTTGATACATGGAAAATCCGTTGAAATCCATTCCCGTTTGCATTTCAACACCAGAAATCCCCGAACTTGGGGAAAATATTTTTTGCCCGTTATTGATGATGTTGAGATAATTTAAATTCAAATCCCCTCCCATTTTGGGGTTCAAGATGCCCTTTCCATTCAGGTCCAAATCAGTTTGCATCACCATTCGCCCGTCTTGCGCAAAGAAAATTTGGTCAAACACCGTGGAAGGTACTTTTGACACAGTCCCATTCACACCATAGATAACCATATGCCCAGTGGGATTACGAAAGGCGGTTTTCCCATCCAGGTCAAGGTAAATATATTCTCGTTGGCCGGCCTGTCGTTTTTGGAAGTGCAGCACTGTTTTGACATACCCGGCGATGGTAACTGTTGCTGTTTTCGTGGTTTGCGCACCAAACAACATGGTCTCAGCAGTTGCATGAACGCTGACATTTCTCATTTCAGGTGAGAAAAACTCCACGACACTCGTATAAAAACCGACTGGGAGCCTGAAAAGGTTGAAACCAATTCTTGAGCGATACTGTTCAGTTCCTTCTTTGTCATCAATGAGAGTGAAATCGTACGCCGATTGGTTTATTTGGTGAGGAGAGGCTGTGAATTTTGAAATATTGAACACCCTCATATTGTTCTCACAGGAGGATTCATTGACGTTTTCCATCAGATATTTGAAGGGGTTTTCTTGCGGGCCGGTGCCGAAGGCGTCCACGTGATTTTCGTCGACATATTTCTTGGTCACCCCACTACTTGGAGCCACATAGTCTCTAAGTTTGCGAGCGTGTTGTCATGCATGTCAGTCCCGCCTGCCATTGACCCGCCAGCAAGTGGAAGAGAAGGCGCTTGGTCGACATAAATTTTGTTTGTAACATCTTTTAAGTTTGCGAGCGTGTTGTCATGCATGTCAATCCCGCCTGCCATTGACCCGCCAGCAGGTGGAAGAAAAGGTGCTTGGTCGACATAAATTTCGTTTGCAACATCTTTGTCGGCTGCTGGTGCCCCGACATTTTCAATTTTGTGGTTGGCCAGAGACAGATTGTCATACATCTCACTCGAGCCATCTCTTTTCACGAAATACTCGTCAACATATCTTTTGGTCACCGCGTTAGTCGCGGAGGAAGGTGGGGCAAGATTAGTGATAGCGTTGTTGTTCATGTTCAGATCTGTTTGTGCGATCGCGTCGAATTTGGTTCGCAGTCTCTCATCTACGTATTTTTTGTTGACGGCGTTTTCAGCGGGGTGCTGAAATCAACGTCTTTCAAATCTTCAATGGCATACCCATTCATATTCAGATCACCCAGTGCCGGGTCTCTTCCGTCGCGTTTCAAACAAAGCGCGATTTCAGAGTCGACATAACTTTTGCTCGTGGCATCGAGGTCGTACACCAAAAGGTTGGACCGAGGTTTGGAAGCTCCTGTGGAAGAGGTGCTTACCCGCCCCGGGGCGGAAGGTCCTGATTACGCAATGGATGAGTTCGGTCGAATTAACCCGTCTGATTGGGATGATTGAAGACCAGAGGTTGAAACACCATCACCACCACCAACACCAGTTGATGATGGTGATGATGAAGCTCCCCTCCCTCCACCACCACGCCAAGCGTGGGGTGAACCAGAGATGCCCAGCCGGCTCGAAAGAATCAGCGAATTTGTCCAATTGAAAACGGTCAACCGGCTTCTTACACAGCACGGGGACGACCCCATCTACAGAGTGGAAAGTAAAAAATCCCCATTCTACAGGTTTTCAGCGGCTGATCTTCGAACAGTTCAAGAAGAGATTTATGACCGCCGAAGAGGGGGGCGACGGCAGGAGTTTCCTGCTCCAAGGCGGGAGGGTGTTTCCCCGCAACTCCTGCAAGCGGGGAAAGAGGGTTTGAAACGAACCCCACGGAAAGAAACAAGACCCCGACCCACCACAGATTGGGAACGGGCGGTTTTGTCGCGCCGGCCTGTGATTGAAACTGAGATGATGATGATGATGATGATGATGAGTGGGAGGTTGAGACAAAGGGCAGCGTACTTGGGAAGAAAGACATTGACTCAATCAATGACTTGTACATTGGCCTTGGTTCGATACGGGGTGGCAATTCTTCGACAAAGCTTCGCCAACAACTTTCCGTGCTGATCGAAAAGCTGCCTCGACGTGGTATTATCAATGAATTGCAAGCTCAAAATATTTTAGCTAATTACATAAAGCGGTGAAATGCGTCACCTGGTACTCGACTCGAGCCTTGCCAAGTTGCAACGTGATGGGGGAGGGGGGGGGGGCAACCAAAAGTCACACGACTTCACGATAAGATTTGACCCTCCCCTCAGACTCGATGATGGAAAAAAACATATTGCGGCGTTCGACGAGCTTATCAACATGAGCTATTCCTGGTACAACATCGCGACAGAGTACAACAACAACACCTTGAAGTGGCGGAAAACAGGCGAAGCTTAGAAAACCCTGACCGTTCCTGACGGGATGTATGATTACACAGATCTCAACCGCTTTTTGCAAACACAAAGCGGCTTCGTCGACCCCACCACCGCGGAAAAGAAACACATCTTCAACCTGTACTTCGATTACGCATCACCCGTGTTGTGATTGGGGCGGAAAGGGCCTACGAGCTGGATTTCACAACGGGAAATTTCAGCAAATTGTTGGGTTTCAACAAGAAAGTCCAGTCTGGAGCCACAACCTTCACGGGGGACACCGTTCCAGACATCACAAGGAGTGTTGACTGGGTGTTCCTGCATTGTGACCTTGTCGAACGAGATCTCGACAATTTGCCAAGCGATGTTTTGTTCACCTTTTCCACGGCCAACCTCGAGGTGAGCTACCCTTTCACGAAAGAGCCTCTGCGCTCAAAATTTCACCCGGTGAACAAAACTACCATCGAGCAAACATTTCATATATTCTCAACCTCAACCACGCCGATGTTGCTTTGGCTCTAACGATCAAGGAAATTTCTGAATGAAGTATATGAACCGACAGGGAGAGTGGAAAATATTTTATGACGGGGGTGCTGGGCACTTCCGCTACAAACACAAAGGCACAGGGGTTGTTCGGGATACCCTTATGGCAATTGGAAAGCGGCTCGTGACGGCGGCCGACCCCCACCCACCCTCCCCCTCGCAAAGATAACAGCCTCAAAGGCAGCCGAAAAGGTTGCTGAGAAGGGAAGCCAAGCAGTTGTTGAGCGGTGTGGCAAAAAAATCCGCCAACTGCTGCAAAGACGCACAACAAAGCAGAAACCTGCAAAGCAGACTCCTGCACACCCTCAGCAGAACAAGAGGGATGCGTTGTTTCAACTCAGCCAAATATTGGACAACCAAGTTTGAAATTCTCGGGGTTCAAATTTTTTTTTTGTTTCGTATACGAAAATATTTCGTGCACCGCGCATGCTTGAAAAGGTCAGCTACCAACGGTTTCGCCTGGACACTCCACTGACACAACCCGCGAACGGGCAATCGCAAATTAAAACTGGGCTCAAGTTTTTTGTGGCCGATCGAGATATCATATACGACTTTTACAACACCTATTTCCGCGTGGAATACCAGTTGCAAGCGAAGGCTGATGGAACTTTTGTGGCCGCAGATGTGGCCTCGGCACCAGTCAACGGCGCCCTCTCTCTTATAAAAACCTGATTGTGACTGGAAACTCAAAAGAACTGTACAAGAGTGACAATGTGAACAAAATAATCTTCACAAAAGATCTATTGCAGTACTCTGAGGATTATTCCTTAACAGTGGCGAAGGATGAGCTCTGGTATCTTGACAACGACAACACAACCGTGACTAGTGAGGCCGCTGCCACCAATCAAGGCATACGCTCAAGGGCCCTCCTTTCACAGGGAGACCCGATCAAAACAGTCAAAGCGGTGATACCTCTCAATCGGTTTTCTTTCTTCGAGGAGTTGGAGGACAGGCTCCTCCCCCCGTTGCAACTCGAATTTAAAATTGATCTGGAAAGCGATGAAAATATGATATTTGGGAGTGCCGCCTCGGCGAACCATCGGGTTGTGGTGAAACTCTTAGAGTTGTGGTCCCCTCAAATGTCTTTCTCACCTGAATTACAAAAGGTGGTGAACGAAAACGTCCTCAAACCCTCCAAGTGGAAATATTTGAAAGAAACTTTGCACCCAAGCTCCGCCAGGTCGGAAGCAAGTTCAGAGTGGTCAATAACCGCGGGGTAAAAAAACGCAAAACATGTATTCGTGTTCTTCCAGAAATCCGCTGTGGACGCAACAACAATAAATCCTTACATATTCCATACCTTCAACCTCACCTGAATTACAAAAGGTGGTGAACGAAAACGTCCTCAAACCCTCCAAGTAGAAATATTTGAAAGAAACTTTGCACCCAAGCTCCGCCAGGTCGGAAGCAAGTTCAGAGTGGTCAATAACCGCGGGGGTAAAAAAAACGCAAAACATGTATTCGTGTTCTTCCAGAAATCCGCTGTGGACGCAACAACAATAAATCCTTACATATTCCATACCTTCAACCTCGATGGTGGGGCGAAGTTGAGTACGTGCCGCCTGCTTTACGGTGGGACCTTTTACCCCGAAAATGGGTATGACGGGGCGGACCAAGCTAGGATACGCCGACATCTTCTTGAATACAGCTACAGGAAAAACGACTACAACACAGGAACTCAACTGAACGTGGCCAACTACGAAACTCTTTATCCCCTCATTTACTTCGATCTCCAGGCCACGAAGGAAAGCTTGACTGAAGATTCAAAAAGTTGGAATTACGCTATCGATTGGACAAAGACACCACTGCATATTAAAAAATACGTGCGGTGGTGTTGAGCGAAGAGGAGATCGTTTTGGATGTGGTTGGAGGTGAGTTGGTTGTGGTTTGAACTTCCTTGCGGGGAATTTCTTCTTTAATATAAGATGCCAACTGTGTATCACCCGTTCAAAGTCGCTTTGTCTGAGGACCAAAGGCGCAGTCTCGCGAAGGCGGTAAAGGAAAGGGTGGCTGTGACTCTGCGTGTCAAGCCGGGACAAATTGGAAATGGTGACAGCCTTCTGTTGACCACAACACAAATAAACCACCTGAGAAAGGCCTCCAGCGCCGGCGGCGGTGCGGATATCACATTCAGTAAGACACCAATTGGACAAACAAAAGAGCTGACCGGTGGCAACCTTTTTTCTGTTGCCCGGGCTCTCGCCCCTACTGCTGGGAAAACTTTGGGGATGGCCGGTCTCAGCTTCGGTATCAAGAAACTTTTGAAAAAAGGTTTTCGGTGGCAAAGTTGGCCTCCAGGAGGTGGAACTGTAAAAACTTCTACAAATGATGCACCCCTCGCAGAAATTGGCTCTTAAAAAGGATCTTGTCGACCAGTGTAAGTGGTGGGGGAGGGGGGGGGTGCAATATGGAGATTTTCTTGGAATGTTGGCTTCCATCGGCATTCCTTTGGCAAAAGTCTCGTAAAGAAGATGTTGGGGCGTGGGATTCAGGTGGGCCAGCGGTTAAGAAGGTCTGCACCCCCTCGTCTTCCTTCACCACCTTCGGGAAGTGGCATGCAAATGCGCCCTCCTCCTGTCTTCGGAAGGTGGGAAGATTGGGAACGCCCGTGGTATGGGCGGGGAAAAAATGAAATTAAGGATGTGCCTCTTTCCAACATTGACCTGCTGAATTGGTGTGAATATCTTGGCATGCCACTCAAGGGTGTCTCCTCGCGCAATGAAACCAAACCCCTGCACCATTCCCCCTGCATTATCAACCTGGATGATCTCGGAAGTTTGGGCACACACTGGGTTGCTGCTGGCGCACTCCTACTTTAAGGCAGGAGGAGGTTGAATATTTCGATTCTTTTGGTCTGCCCCCCCCCCCCCCCCCCCCCCCCAGACGAGTGGGAACAGGAAATGCGAAAGGCAGGCCACAAAACCTTTCTTCGGAATGACAACCAAATCCAGTGGATTGGAAGTGTGCGGTGTGGGTATTACTGCCTACTTTTTCTCAACGAACGCAACAAAGGCAAAAGACATTCTGAAAATGTTTTCTGACGATGTTCATCACAATTAGCAGGTTGTAAAAACTTATTTTGTGAATATACCTTGACTCATGGTGAATTGGTATTGTGTGCGAGACAAACGTAAAACCCCGAACATGCCTGGGTCTGAAAGGGTTGTCATGAATAAAAATGGGCGAAAAATGGGGAAGGCCAAGTGTGCGGTTTGTGGGATAACAAAAACCCGCTTTCTTCCAAAAAAAAGGGTCGGGAAACTAGCGGGGTCCTCTCGCGCAGAGGTCAAAGGAATTGGCAAAGACATTGCAGGGACTGCGATGGATTTGTTTCTTCACCATGGAGTTCCATATCTCGCAAAGAAAGGAGTGGAAATGGGGCGGTACTATGCATCGGAAGCGATGCGCAATCCACAGCTCCAGAAAAAAGCCATCAACTATGGGGTGCGCAAGGCCACTCCTGTGTTGCAAAAGGTTGGAAGTGAACTGTTGGACGAGCTTTCCACGAAGGTGCGCTCCAACATCCGTTACAAAACCGACAGACCTGATCTCGACAAAGTTGGAAGAGGGTTTCCTGCTCCATTCCCTTTTGTTGATTTCAAAAAACTGTGGAGTGTTATCTCTGACCCCAAACTTTTCAAAGGCCCTGAAGTTTCGGAAAAAGAAGGAGGAGCAATTGTGGCTGAATACAATACAAAGAATACAAAGATAAAGGAGGCTCCCGCAGTTATGGATCATGGATAAAATGGAAAGGTTATGGAAGAGGTAATGGGAGCCTGTTTGATCCGAGGTTTGTTTCACAGGGTGTGTTGGTTCCCAAGTTCGCAACTGACACAAAGTTTTTGAAAGCTTTCGGCAAAGCCATTCCCCAACACCGTGGTTTCGCGGATGTTTTTAAGAAAAACTTACGTAATTACTATGGGTCTTGTGTTGATGTCCATGAATTAATTGGAAAACTTCCTGCGCCAAAAGGTGGATGGCCACTTCCTGGACATAATTATACTGGCCCTTATAACCCACTTCATCAACAGTTGGCTTTTGATCCTGAAACGGGTGAAATTTTGGAAATATTTCAACAACCCACAGGCCCAACAGATACAATTGCAATGCAACATGATGTGGATGACAGCAGTTGTGAACACAGGGCAAAAAAATATGGTGGGAACGAAAAAAAATGCAAACATGTTGCTGACCAAAAGATGGTAAAAGCTTTGGATGCTGTCCCTTGGAAAAAGAGACAATGGGGGCATGCCTTGGTAAGAAATGCAATCAACACAAAAGAAAGGTTAGGGCTTGGAATTAAACTCCATTAAACTTCCAATTGTTTTTTTTTTTAACTTGTTCAACTTACATTTTATATCCCAAACATCTATTAAAAATTTCCAATCCCAGCTTGTACGATTTTGTTTCTTTATAAATAATTCCAGATATGGGGTATCCATTGAAGAAAAAAATTCATCTAATTCACCAATTGCATCTTCAAAAATATCAAATTTTCCTTCAAAATAAAAATGAAAAATAGAAATATAAGGGGTGGTACCCAAAAAGAAAACTTTTTTTTTTTAAAGTTCGTATTCATCAACAAAATGTAAAAGTTCTGGAGTACAATATTTAACTTCAGAACCCAAAAAATGTGGAGGGAAAAGATGAAACATGACAACCAACTGGTCACATTTTTCACAGAATTATTTTATCATTAGTATAACACAACATTTTCTTTTCTTTCAATGGGCGTACTTTCCAGCGAATCGATAATTTCTTTTTTTACCTCGTCAACAATTGGATGTGCAACTTTGTCTTGCACAAAATGAAAAAGGATTACCAACGAAGCAATCATTGTTAATAAAAAAAACATTTATTCAATTGCGCGTGCGCAGGGTTTAATGGTGGGTGGAAAAATAATTTGGAAATATGAAATTACGTAAAGGAACCAACAGCTCTTTGAAAACCGCTCCCCACCTATTTTTTTTTTCTTTCTTTAAATTCTCTCAGCTGGTTTTTGGTGAAATATCCATAAATTTTTACACGCAACTCTGGTGGAAGTGTAAAACGTTCCATAATATCCATTTATATCGATGCGCAAATCTTTAATTCACAAAATAAAATTATTAGAATAAAAACCTCCTTGAAATAAATTTTATAAATTCAGAAAATAATATCATCAATGAAAGGCCCCTTCTTAATGGTGTGAACCACACCTTTTTTCATAGCAAACGGAACACATGTCATTTTTAATACAATAAGTACATTTTCTGCATTGTGTTATTTTTGTAATTCTTTCATTATGAATACAATATGGAGCGTTTTCAATATATTTCAAAATTAGTCCCCAACCTAAGTCAAAACGTTGTTTCAATTTTAATTCAATAACTTCCTTCAAAATCTTTTCCCGAAGCTCAGGAGAAAGAGTATTAACCTTTTCCATCAAATCCATTCATATTGCTGCGCATATCTTTAATTGACCGTATCATAAAATCCTTCATCAGTCAACCATTTTTTCATAATTTTTTTTTTTCATCGGTTGGAAGATAATGAATAACATTAAATGAAATAAGTGCACATTCATCAATAAAATGTGTTTCACCTGTTTTATTTATAAATTCCCAGGGAGACATATCAATAAATAACAAATTACGCACATGACGCATAAGTGGTTTATCTATAATATCTTTATTTTCCATTTTTCCCAACTAATTGTCAATCTCTGTAATCAACGCCTGTCTAACGTTGTAACGCAAAAGGTCTGCTTGTTTGCTGGAAAAAGCTTTTCCCCGTTCATCCTTTGTCTTTTCTCAACACAAATATATTCCCTTTCCCCCTTTCTCTAATTGGGTGACTCGTCAATCCGATTTTGGAGAGTTTAGTTGGTTTTCTAAAACTGATTTAATTGGTTTTGGGTGATTCGGCCCGGTCAAATCTGGTTGGGGCCTAGTAGTAGTAGATTGGTGTCAATTAACGAATACGGATTTTGACTTGAGTAAATAAGCCTCCTTTACAGTTTTTAACCCTAAAAACATTAACTTGAGTTTTGCGAAAGTTAATGTTTTTAGAGTTAAAAAGTGAAAAGGAGGCTTATTTACTCAAGTCAAAATCCGTATTCGTTTGACGCCGGTCTACTACTGCTCTCTTTCCAAAACTGTAATATCTCACTTTATTATATGACTGGCTCTTTCAGCGGTCAAGATGAATCAATTCTCCTGCTGTGATTGGCTACCCGTGAGGTCAAGATGATGGAGCCATCTTGACCGCTCGGGATAGCCCGTTCATCCCGCGTCCTTTGAGTTATATAATAAATCCTTTATTCACCACACTTGTTCGGTCAAGATGGCGGGATATTGGCCTCGTTCTTTTTTTGCGTGTTTATGGACCTCGACTTCGTCTCGGTCCATAAACACGCAAAAAAAGAACTTGGCCAATATCCCGCCATCTTGACCTCACGCTTGGCCAATAACCCATATTTCATCGGCACATTTGCTTCGCCGAAAATAATGGCAATTAATTTTTGAATGCCGTAAAATAAACATGCAAATTCACAAGGTGACATTTCTATACATGTCCATTATATGCACGAACGTATACGTTTGAACGAAAATATGTCATAGACGTCCGTTTGTCCGCTGTCAGTTAGCAGGGTGGTGCCATTCAAAATAGCTGCGCATTACTTTTAAATTGAACATTCTCAGGAGCATCGCCGCCTTGGTGAATGGTTGGACTCCTGTGGAGAAAACTCGCGGAATTCTTACGCTTAATTAGTGTGAAAATATACAATAATCAATTCTATTTTTCATTCATTTACCACCCTATACTTTTACCACCAAACTTCACACTAAAGACGATTATCTTCTTCATGAAATTTAACCCGAATTTCTGAGGTTAAATAGGCCTTTCTAACAGAGGAGGAAGAGGAGGAGGAGGAGGAGGTGCAGGAGCCCAAGCAGGAGCAGCAGCGGTAGCAAGCTCCTCTCGTCACTCTGAAATACGTCAGGCACTGAAAAGGGGCATGATGTCCATAAAAAAATGAAATTAAAGTGTCGCTCAAAAAAATATATGTATTCTTCGTTCTA
Source organism: Pachyseris speciosa (assembly GCA_016490735.1). Classification (NCBI taxonomy): domain Eukaryota; kingdom Metazoa; phylum Cnidaria; class Anthozoa; order Scleractinia; family Pachyseridae; genus Pachyseris; species Pachyseris speciosa. The sequence continues at coordinate 462,395 of JAEMWC010000173.1, read as the reverse complement.
AAGGCGTGAGGGAACAAAAACGCTACACACAATGTTTATTATTCGTTCTAAAAGCACGAGTCTCCAAAAGCAGTACGCACAAATCAATGTAGCAGTTCGTTCTAAAATCGCGAGGCCACCAACACGCTACACATGATGTAAATTGTTCGTTTTAATTATTCTTCCTAAAAGCTTGAGGAACAAACACTCTCACACAAAGCATTTTCTTCGTTGCAAACGCGTGATGCCACCCTCAAGGAAATTACTCACACTCCTCTATGTACTGCTGAGCTTAAGTTCTTCAAAGATTACCTTAGTTCTTGGCTAGTGTTATTTTTCCACAGTTAAGCACTATAAGTTATTTTCGGTAACAGATATTTACAGCAATCTATTTTCTTAATTTGTACAGGTAAAGTGCAAGCTTTAATAAGATGGAAGGCAGTAGAACGGAAGCGATCATATTCACACTGCTGTACGCCGTTACTATTCTTATATCCCTGGCAGGAAACACCTTCCTGATCTACATGGTGTGGAAGAGACCTGACGTCCGATCAATCACCAGCTTTATGTTCGTTAACATGGCCGTCGCTGATCTACTGGTAACTTTTGTGACGATGACTTGGTCGATTGGGTTCTTTTATACTAACGCCAAGTGGTTGATTGAAGGAGATCTGAGAGATGTCACGTGCCGAGCCGTCATATTCATCGTCCATGTCTCAATAATGGCATCTATCCTCTGCCTCACCTTCATTGCTGTCGACAGGTTTTATGCGATCGTCTGTCCTTGGCGGCAACGTGTGTGGCTCCGCAACCCAAAGATCCTTACACCACTCATCTGGATCTCGTCAATGGCACTTACGTCCATAATTCTGGTCACCTATCACTTAGACACCTCTAATCGTGTGTGCGCCTACAACTTCGAAATTTGGGGCAGCGAAACTGCAGGTGCTCGCGGTGTCTTCCTCTACATCTTCTTCATCACTTACTTTATACCACTCAGTGTTATAACCATCCTTTACGTCAAAATCGTTCGTAAGCTATGGTTCTACGTAATAGCTGACAAGAATCTAAGTAAAAATCAGCGACGGCAGATTCGGCAACGATTCGTAAACATAAAATTGGTCCGATCCCTCATCACCATCGTTGTCATATTTGCTCTTTGTTGGCTTCCTTCTCAGGTATATCATCTATACTTGGCGGTAACCGGATGGAAAGTTACCCCACCACTTTATGTAATGTATCTCTGTTTTTGGTTTGGCCACGCAAACAGTGCCATTAATCCGTGGCTGTACATAGCCCTTAACAGAGAAATGACGGGTTATGTTATAAGTAATGTGTACAATCTGTAAACGTCAAGTAGAAAATTACCATAGAGACAAGAAGTATAGAACCGTGTCGTGTTACGTTACAAATGAGTGCAGGTTTTTCTCATGGGTTTGCACATACGTAGCCTGGGTTGCAGATGTAATTTGACATTGTTTAGTAACTTCTGCGAAGCAGCGCCGAATTTATCGTTCTGTGTACTAGAATTTGAGTACGCTTAATGGTTGGCCCGTCAACAAAAGGCTTTTGTTGACGGGCAAATCCGGAGCACTTGTGTATAACTTGTCTATAACTTGTGGCACTGTGCCTCTGAAAATTTGACGGGTTAAAACAAACTAAAAAGATTTTTCGCTACAGGGGCGCCATTACATGGAACAGTCTACCTAGCGAGGCTAAGCAGGCCACTAGTTTAGATAATTGTTATGCCTTAGTTAATTAATTAATTAATTAATTAAGTAAGTAAGTAAGTAAGTAAGTAAGTAAGTAAGTAAGTATTAAGTTACTTTTGGGACTTACTGTAAGGTATTTTAACTTAGTCTAAACTTGAGTAGTAGATAAATTATATTTTTAACTTTAGATTCTTATTTTACTACCTTTCAATTAATAGTAATCGTGTTTGTAATGCACAGCTCCATCGCCTAGTTTCATACCGTGAGGTACTGGGTCGAGTGCGGACTTTCGCGGACAAATTACAAAAAAACATAGCTTCTGCCATGAAGTGGCACTGGAGTTGTGCCTCCTTTTGTTTTTGATACAATAAGGTCGTGATAAGGACGCCTTTTCGATCGCATCAGCGGACGCCGTGTTTGTTTGTTTGTTTGTTTTTTTAATTTGTCCGCGAAAGTCCGCACTCGACCCATTACCTCACGGTATGAAACCAGGCAATGGGAGAGCACTCTTTAGTGAAATGGACTCCGTGGTTAAATAAAGTCTTGATTAATCACCTCTATTATTGATTTTGTCAAGAATCGACCAGACATAAAAATATTACTGTGGTTTGATGGCATCCTTAGTCAATAAATTGGTGAAAATCAGAATGAGTTCAGAGGGCATAAAGTTAGCCTATGGAACGGTATTTCTTTTTGCGAAAAGCTTATAATGATGTCAGTGATGACATCGAACCGCTTTAATATTTGTATTTCTTGACAGCTTGTAATATTACCCGAGAAAAGCAAAGAGCTCGCTATCATAATTAAAGGCGGCCCCGGCCAAACGGGATATGTTCGGTCACCAAACATATCCCGTTTGGCCGGGTGACCAAACACTTTACTGTTTGGCCACCTTGTTTGGTCTTGTTTGTCGTGTTTGGTCGTGTTTGATAACCGTTTGGACAGGCCAAACAATGTTTGATGATGTTTGGTCACCGAACATTCCCCGTTTGGCCAGGGGTTAATTGATCAGTTGCTCTTGTTCAAATCATCCTTCCACTCGCACACATTTCTTCTCAACAATGTTTTCCGATTTCCAGTTTAACGTTTTTGTACTATTTTGATCACGTGGGGTGTTTGTGTATGTGCTATGATCTTTAGCATCAAGTTATATGCTTTCACTTTCTTGTAAACAACAAATAATCACTAAACGAAAATATATGTCTGTGAAAAAAATGTAGTAAGGGTAAGGGTGTTTTCCTATATGGCTATCGCGCATTGTCAGAATTACCTCATGCTTTTCTTTCAAGTCCACCAGGAAATCGCCGATATTCCATGGTAGTAACGAGATATATGGGATCAGTAATCACGGCCCCAGGATCTGGGATCACAATTCATGGTATCAGGATCAGTAATGTTTTTAAGGGATCAGGGATCGGACTCAGATAGTAGCCTGAAAGAAAAATTTAAATAATTGCACACTTTGTAATGAAAAGTAGTCCTCTGTTCATGAATATTAATTTTACTCGGGTTCTTTTACCAGTCACGCAATCAATTCATTTTGCAGTTTCTCACTGTCGGAATACATAATACTGTTTTGTTGTTGTTGTTGTTGTTGTTGTTTTTTTTTGCAATACAATGCAGGGCGCTTGCGGTTTCATGTGTGGCGAGCTTCGCCTTGCTTAGAAATCGGATAACTCCGCGCTGTTCTTGACCAACCAGTGTACTCAAGTGTACTTGTTTACACGTGGTCTGTGGTTTTAGCATTTTAACTGTTTTGAGGCATTGGGAAACGGAATGGAAAAAAGTGGGCGCACTCCGCGCTTTCTCCCCTCGTTTCGTGAGCACCCGCTTTCCCCTTCCCATTCCTTTTCTAGCACCTGAAAAACACCACATTTGAGCCCGCTATTAAGCAAGCTAAAAGGAATTCCCGCTTGATTGCTCAAAGTGGGAATCTTGTTTTCTAACTTAGACGCTTCCATCTCAGCTCGTTAGGACCTCTGGTACTCAGAAATTAACCACATTTCCATGGAAAAGTGAAAAGAAATTTATTAAGTTGCGATTTTGAGTTAGCGGTAAGCGTAAAGTGTCGTTAAAACAATAAGCAATGCTCGCATGCTACCATTTAATTTCGGAACTTTCGCTGAGTATTATCGTTACCCGATTTCTAGAATTCTTATGAACATCAGTTACAGTTTAAGAATATAAGGAATGTTATAGTTTTGAAATTTTTGTGCTGGCAACTGAAAAATTCAAATCGTGAAAAGTCCTGTTTTTTGTTTCATGTTTTATACAAAGCAGTCTTTATAATATTGCTACTTAAACATACGCGCTTTGCACAACATGTTTATAAGTTTATAACCCTACGAAGACAACTCCTTCTTCTCCGTGAAGTATGAACGAATTGAAAATAAGTGTGCATATGACAAGTTGCTTCAGGTAACCACCCTTAAGTTTTGCTTGCAAATAGTCCGTACGCTAACCAATTGCATCATGGGATCAGAAAATTTTAGTGGGATCAGGGATCAGACTTTGCCACGTTTTTGGGATCAGGGTTCGAAAGTTTTCGCCTACATATTTTATTCGTCCATTTCTTTTTAATCGTTCAGAGTTTTTAGTCTTTGCTTTGCTTATAATATCTTTTATGATTTTTGCTGCGCTTTTTATTAAAAAACTAATAATAATAATAATAATAATAATAATAATGACGAGCAGTTTTAAGCTACGTGTAATTTGGCCCACGTTTAAAAGGATTTGAATCCAAAATTAAGTAAACGTTTGGTTGCCTGTAAAATGTAGGTAATAAACATCAATAATCTATCGTCAATAAAATGAAATGGTATCTTGTCACCGACTACTAGCCCATTTTTGATTTAGCTTACCGATTACTTAAAACTGAGAAGCTACGCCGCCCAACCAATGTGGAAAGAGAAGATGATATCAACGCTGAAAATATCCTGCGCTGGAAAAATTGTCAAAGATGTGACCTAATTGCGCGATCCACTTTTTATGAGGGATGTTACAAATGCAATAATGTTTTTGTCTTCTTGCTCTTTTCTTGATCTTTCCTGTTTTATCTGTCCTTTGATTTTTTCCCTTTGATTTTGTAAAGTGAATTTTGATTTTGTTCTGTGTATTCTTACGATGAATATTAATAATAATATTAATAATAATTTATACGAGGACTGCTCCGCTTCGACTAGCTCTAAAGCTATTTGCGGCCCGGTCTATTAAGAACTTAACTTTCTTCTCAGAAAAAAAATGTGACTTGTAATTAATTTGTAATTAACTTGTAATAGTTTGTAATAGTTTTGTAGTAAAAATAGTATGGTAAAGGTGCTAGTCGTGAGCAATGACTTAAACTCGTTTAAATAACAAAATAATCCCCCTCCACACCAATTAATTGCCTATCGATACCGCCATTTCACTCTCCATTCCTTATTATTATTGTCATCATCGTCATCATCATAATCATCATCATCATCATCATCATTATATTCTTCTTCTTATTATTATTATTATTATTATTGGTAGTAGTAGTAGTAGTAGTAGTAGTAGTAGTAGTAGTAGTAGTAGTAGTAGTAGTAGTAGTAGTAGTAGTAGTAGAAGTAGTAGTAGTAGTAGTAATGGTAATAGGACCGAGTGGAGTCCAATTCGATCTGTAATCATACGAGTGATTTACAAAATCGGACGACCGCGAAGCGGGAGTCCGATTTGTTAGTCACGAGTATGATTACAGACAGAATTGGACAACACGAAGTTCTGTTACCGATTAATCAAAACTATAACAAAATTTGAGAACCGAGCTAGCCATCGGTTGAGCGTTAAACGGTTACACTTACTTTAATATGAATTCTGAAAAACATAATAGTTTACGCAACAAAATGCACGCCAACAGCGCGCGCAAAATGACGCGTACTGTCCAGCTACACGGACATGACGCGTAAACTGTCCTATTACACTGTCCAATTCAAGTATGACGCAAACATGGTCCTATTAGTGCTAAAATCGGGCTGCTGATAGCCAATCGCGTTCGAGAATTTTGTAATAGTTTTGATTATTATTATCGGATTTTCTCCAGATTTCTGGTGTTCCTCTGTACGCTTTCATCATCATTATTATTATTATTATTATTATTATTATTATTATTATTATTGTCATTATTATTATTATGATATATTAGATATGATGATTAATATATAAATATTTATGATGATGATGATGATAATGATGGGTTTAGGGGAAGGGGTGGGGAAAGGGGGGGGGGGGGGTCGCTATCATCTGTGGTGCAATTAGGGGATCAGTTTTCGTCCGGGCTCGTAATTTGAGGAACAGTAAAGATCAAAGTCTGACTCCTCCACGGTCCTCTAAAATACACTTACATCCGACCGTTTTTATTTGAAAACAGGGGAGTTTTAGTGGTATTTGGCAGGAGCCCATGGGCTCCTGTATTTGGTTAGGCCTCAATAGAAAAACTTGATTCTCTTGATAGATTGGATGCTCGTTAAAAGAAGCCTGTGAAACGTATTCTGGAATTGAAAATAAAGGATGGAAACTGTTCAAACTGTGGCTAGATTGTCGAAGGTTATTACAAAGAAACCACTCACGCTGTTGCTACATTGTAAACTCTTGCTAAGTTTAGATTTCAAACTTGTGAAAAGAAACGGTTGTGTTGAAACTATGGCTAGATTGTAGACTAACGAAAATAAACTTTTTTTCTACAACGAAAAGACATTAACCTCCAAGACATTGTTTTCTAATTGTGAAAAACAATTCACCCAGTGTTCGATGTATGTGAGACAATTACACTGCCAAAATTAATCGGAAAGCATCTCGTTTGAAATGTTCTTGCTTGTTGTTAGTTGTGATGGCATTGCATTTCGAAGGTTTTTCCAATCAACAGCTGGAACAATTCAATATTATTTGACAAAAACGAAAAAAAATGTCATTTTCCACTGTTATTTGCTGTGTCTTCAGCATGTTTTAAATATTCAACACGGTTTGGTGGGGTTTAAGAGCAAACTGTTTGTAATGTGTTTTGGAAGCAGGTATCTATACTACCATTGATCAATTACCCTGCTGCTTTTCCAATATGCATATGTTTTGAAAGCTTGTTTGAGTGCGTTAAAACAGACTGATATACTCGAATCCGTTTGCTGGGAAAAGAAAGCCCCAGAAGGTTTTAAGGGACAGAAATAAATTGTTTTAACCCTACCAGTCAACATTGAGAGGAGGGTTGGTTTTGTAGGGGGAAACACAAATTAGGGGGCCGGAATGTATAATAATAACAATGCGCTTTATTTGACCATCTTAAGTGACATAATACAATGGAAATACAATATTAAAAATGCAAGAAAATGGCAAATAATAATCGTAATAATATATTAAAAACTATGTACATATGTGTCTGGATTTGACAAAACGTACCTGCGCTAAAGTGGCTCCTCTTGGTGCGGTTTTTTCTCGTTAAAAAACCACCTCCAAAGTAGCCATTATAAAGACTAAAAGAGTGATTAGTGCTTTGTTCTCTCGTCCTTCGCCCCTCCTCCTCTCTCAGTCTCTCGTTCCCTCCTTCTCAGTGCTGTGAAGTGATTGCCGGGCTCGTTCGGTGCAAAAAACGCCAGTTTTGCACCCATTCCGTTCAAACGGCTCCAAATTTCTGCAGGTACGTTCTTGCAAATTGACTCAGATATTTTTAGGCTATTGTGCCAAGGTTGTCCAATGAGTCAAGTTGCAGCCAAAAACGGGTTTTTGGGCCTTCTGCAGCTGTCTCAAGCTATTTAAATGAATTATGTGTCTGGATTTCACAAAACGTACCTGCGCGAAAGTGGCTCCTCTGGGTGCGGTTTTTTCTCGTTAAAAAACCATCTCCAAAGTAGCCATTATAAAGACTAAAAGAGTGATTAGTGCTTTTTTGTCTCGTCCTCCGCCTCTCCTCCTCTCTCAGCCTCTCGTTCCCTCCTTGTCAGTGCTGTGGAGTGATTGCCGGGCTCGTCCGGTGCAAAAAGCGCCAGTTTTGCACCCATTCCGGTCAAACGGCTCCAAATTTCTTCGGGTACGTTCTTGCAAACTCACTCAGATATTTCCAGCCTATTGTGCCAAAGTTGTCCAATGAGTCAAGTTGCAGCCAAAAACGTTTTTTTTGGCCCTCTGCAGCTCTCTAGAGCTATTTCAGTGAAGTATCTGTCTCGATTTGACAAGACGTACCTGCGCTAAAGTGGCACCCCTGGGTGCGGTTTTTTCTCGTTAAAAAACCACCTCCAAAGTAGCCATTATAAAGACTAAAAGAGTGATTAGTGCTTTGTTCTCTCGTCCTTCGCCCCTCCTCCTCTCTCAGTCTCTCGTTCCCTCCTTCTCAGTGCTGTGAAGTGATTGCCGGGCTCGTTCGGTGCTAAAAACGCCAGTTTTGCACCCATTCAAGTCAAACGGCTCCAAATTTCTGCAGGTACGTTCTTGCAAATTGACTCAGATATTTTTAGGCTAGTGTGCCAAGGTTGTCCAATGAGTCAAGTTGCAGCCAAAAACGGGTTTTTGGGCCTTCTGCAGCTGTCTCAAGCTATTTAAGTGAATTATGTGTCTGGATTTCACAAAACGTACCTGCGCGAAAGTGGCTCCTCTGGGTGCGGTTTTTTCTCGTTAAAAAACCATCTCCAAAGTAGCCATTATAAAGACTAAAAGAGTGATTAGTGCTTTTTTGTCTCGTCCTCCGCCTCTCCTCCTCTCTCAGCCTCTCGTTCCCTCCTTGTCAGTGCTGTGGAGTGATTGCCGGGCTCGTCCGGTGCAAAAAACCCCAGTTTTGCACTCATTCCAGTCAAACGGCTCTAAATTTCTTCGGGTATATATATATATATATATATATATATATATATATATATATATATATATATATATATATATAACCAAAAAGTGGATTGAAATCCTCATCTACTATAAAGTGCTCAATAGCAGAGCTAGAGCTGCAAATAATTATAATCCAAGAGTTAGGTTATTTAAACATTTACTGCAACTCTGAGTTTCATGCTTCTTGCGAAGCAATCATCAGGCAACTGCCAGAAATAATGGTTACAATCATAGAAATTTGAAATACAGAACAATGCATACATTACATTACATATTAGGCGTGTCGCGTCACACGGGTCGTTATCGCTAATTACATAATGACATTTCTTAACAGAAATTTCCTAATATGTCTACAACACGATGTCAACTCATTTCTTTTGTTTAGACTTGCCATTTCTGGTTTACAAATAATGAAATATTTCTCCCACAAACACAAATTGCATCTCTTAGTAACATTGGAATAAGAACTAGCTTTTTTTATCTTGCGCCATTTGATGACATACTCAGTGTTCTTATCTTTGAGACTCCATATATATTTACTAAGCTCGGTAGCATGTTTGTAACGCTCGTTACGGAATGAACATACATGGTTTCTATACCGCAATTTGAACGCAGTATCACAAAGTTCGATGTATGTTTCCTTTGTGGATTCTGTGGTGACCTCAGCCTGGTAAATGACGTTTTCCACATTGCAGTTTCCATCTATGGGACACGTGTCAGGTTTCCGACAATTGCTTTGTGATACTGCGTTCAAATTGCGGTATAGAAACCATGTATGTTCATTCCGTAACGAGCGTTACAAACATGCTACCGAGCTTAGTAAATATATATGGAGTCTCAAAGATAAGAACACTAAGTATGTCATCAAATGGCGCAAGATAAAAGCTAGTTCTTATTCCAATGTTACTAAGAGATGCAATTTGTGTTTGTGGGAGAAATATTTCATTATTTGTAAACCAGAAATGGCAAGTCTAAACAAAAGAAATGAGCTGACATCGTGTTGTAGACATATTAGGAAATTTCTGTTAAGAAATGTCATTATGTAATTAGCGATAACGACCCGTGTGACGCGACACGCCTAGTATGTAATGTAATGTATGCATTGTTCTGTATTTTAAATTTCTATGATTGTAACCGTTATTTCTGGCAGTTGCCTGATGATTGCTTCGCAACTCAGAGTTGCAGTAAATGTTTAAATAACCTAACTCTTGGATTATAATTATATATATATATATATATATACATACATACATACATACATATATATATATATATATATATATATATATATATATATATATATATATATATATATATGTATGTATGAATTTGTAAGAACATACCCGCAGAAATTTGCAGCCGGTTGACCGCAATGGGTCCAAAACTGGCGTTTTTTGCAGCGGACGGGCCCGCAATCACTCCACAGCACTGAGGAGGAGAGAATGTGACAGTGAGAGAGGAGGAGGTGCGGAGGACGAGAGAACAAAGCACTAATCACTCTTTTAGTCTTTATAATGGCTACTTTGGAGGTGGTTTTTTAACGAGAAAAAACTGCACCAAGAAGCGCCTCTTTCGCGCAGGTACGTTTTATCAAATCCAGACAGATAATTCCCCGAAATAGCTCCAGAGAGCTGCAGAAGGCCGAAAAAGCCGTTTTTCGCTGCAACATGACTAATTGGACGACGTTGGCACAATAACCTGGAAATATCTGTGTGAATTTGCAAGAACGTACCCGCAGAAATTTGCAGCCGGTTGACCGAAATGGGTCCAAAACTGGCGTTTTTTGCAGCGGACGGGCCCCGCAATCACTCCACAGCACTGAGGAGGAGGGAATGAGAGAGTGAGAGAGGAGGAGGATTGGAGCAGAAGAGAAAAAAGCACTAATCACTCTTTTAGTCTTTATAATGGCTACTTTGGAGATAGTTTTTGAACGAGAAAAAACTGCACCAAGAAGCGCCTCTTTCGCGCAGGTACGTCTTATCAAATCCAGACAGATACAAAAGGAACTGGATAAGAAGCACTTCATTAACCATGCAAGAACATGTGAAATGGACAAGTTATTTGTTGTAATTAATACGATTTTTAGAGCGAAATTCACGCCTCTTGTTAAGGCCATGTGGGTTAAGCGTGAATAATTGCGTCATCCAATATGCTTCTCTGGTAAGCAGTAATTGGTCTAAATGTGCAGTGGTTTGAGAAGAATTAATTTGTTCGATGATAATAAAATTTATATCAGAAAATTCATGTTGGGAGCTATTAAAGTGGACCGCCAATTCACATGTTCTTCTATTCTTAAGCATACTAGATTTGTGGTTGCGGAATCTAATTTTGAATTCAGTCGATGTCGAACCAACATATTGCAAGTTACATTTACGGCAGGTAGCTAAGTAAATAACATTTTTGGACGAACAAAAAACTTTTTGTCGGATGGGATATTGTTTACCTGTGGCCAAGCTTTCAATTTAGGGGCTTGAAGTAAGAAGTTATGACACAAGTCACACCTTACTTTGTCACACAAAAAACATCCGCCCTCTTCAAATTTTGGAGCTGCAACAAGGCTTGGTCGAATTTTAGATGGTGCTAGCAATTCTTTCAGGTTTTTAATTCGACGGTAAGCAGGAAAAACAGATTTGGCTGGAAAAATTTCCGTGACGCGAGGAGATGAGCGTAATAAATGAAAATGCCTCCTAATGATAGTTTGGATGTCCGGCAAAATAGGATTATAATCCAACACTAGAGGAAAAACTTTTTTGTTAGCTTTAACCTTTTTGTTAAGCAATTCAGATCTGGGAATTTGGAGGGCCTTATCAAACTGTTTGTCAACTAAATCTCCAGGGTAATTTTGCGACTTCAAGTATCCCTTGTATTCTTCACACCTATTTAGCAAGAACTCATCGTTGGAACAATTGCGCTCAATTCTCAAAGCTACACCATAGGGGATTGCTCTTTTGCAATGTGACGGATGTGAACTGGAGAATGGCAAATAAAGGTGGCTATCAGTGGGCTTGGAATCATATATGAACTGCGGAAATGAAATCAAATGAAGAATGATCCTCGCAGTTATGAACGCAATTTATGCAATTGCGAAAAGAATTCAGGACTTCAACGGGTTTGAACCCGTGACCTCGCGGGAACATATGAAACCACAATTGACCTGCTCCCAACGTCAGTGGCTTCATAGCTCAGTTGGTTAGAGCATCGCACCGGTAATCGCGAGGTCATGGGTTCAAACCCCGTTGAAGTCCTGAATTTTTTTTCAGGCTTCTTTTCTCAATTGCATAAATTGCGTTAATAACTGCGAGGATCATTCTTCATTTGATTTCATTTCCGCAGTTCATATATGATTCATTTCATATATCATTCACACTCATTTCTTTCACGGGAACATATGAACCCACAATTGACCTGCTCCCAACGTCAGTGGCTTCATAGCTCAGTTGGTTAGAGCATCGCACCGGTAATCGCGAGGTCACGGGTTCAAACCCCGTTGAAGTCCTGAAATTTTTTCAGGCTTCTTTTCGCAATTGCATAAATTGCGTTCATAACTGCGAGGATCATTCTTCATTTGATTTCATTTCCGCAGTTCATATATGATTCATTTCATATATCATTCACAAAATATAACAACGTCGGAAAACCTTGGGTGAGGATACGTTTAAGTCTCCGAACAATACACGGCATTGAAAAGCGCCAATGGCCAGTAACGCCTGCGCTGAGTTTCTTTTCTAAGTGAGGTTGGGGATAACGGTGAAGATTTAAACACAAGGCTAGGAACACAGAAAATTAAACTCTTCAATGAATTCATCTCAAATGACCATGCTTCGAGGTAACCGAGGAGTGAACATTAACTTTATTTGAAAATAATCTATATTGCAGGTTCGGCCAGGGGGGTGGTGGCATACCAATATACCCGGTTTTTTCCCCATCAGATACCTTGAAGCATTTAATTCAGGTTTATATACCGAATACCTAAAATTCAGGAAAAACCAGATACTTTATAACCGAATGGTAACTTAAAAATACCATATACCTGAATTGAAACGGCCGGGTCCGATATTGAAACAACCTGGATAGACCGGCAAAGGAAAATCATAGACTCAGTAACGAATTATTTAGGTTATTTTGAATAACATGAAACTCTAAGAAGAAAAATAAGGAAATGTTATTCACAAATCGCAAAATAATAATCCCAATTTATTCAATCTAGTCCATTTGCCCTTATGTATGATAACATGACTTTGTCATTATTGTTTGCCTTAAGAGCTCAATGGGATCATTAGGGGGCTTACGGGAAAATGCAAATTACATTTTTAAGTCACAAGGATACGAGATGAGTAAAAATAGTTCAAAGTTAGAAAGGGTCCACAGTGATCTGTGTGGGTCCGTGTGTTTCTTAAAGTCTACGAGTCCTCTGCTTCTACGTTCGCTATCGGAGTGATCAGTTTCAGGATCTAAATGATCAGGCTTTCGTCCATAGACTCAGCTGAGTTGTAATCGCTAAATTTGCGCGAATACTGTTTGGAGTCAGTTTAGGTGTTCACAAGCAAATTTCCTTAAAGCTTGTAACTAAAAGCTTCGTTGATTTTATGATTGCTGTGCAGTTGAAGGAAGTTTTGCGAGGACAAGAATGTCCTTTAGTGATTTTACCTTCTTGTATGATATGCAATCGGTGGCTGGTTAAAGATATGTTTTTATGTAGGTGAACTTAACTTCGATCAGGATTTTCTTTAAAACGAGTGTTGAACGAAGATGAAATTTTGCCTTTCATTTTTCTTATTTATCAATTCGTCTCATTTTTTTTAAATGAAATTCCCATATTGTAGAAAAACACTGTTACAGTCAAGTCAGGTCAAACGTACCCCCCTAGAGTACATTAACGAGTTGATTATTTGAACATTGAACCCGTTAGTCGCTTCGAATAATGCAATCATTTTTTAAATATTCCAGTCAAACTCCAATTGCTGATTGGACTCTGTCCGTAGATGTGTTTGAAAAACGCGTTCGACCAACGAGACTTTAATTCTGTCATCTCTTTTAATAGAGCACAGCTTTCTTAGCCCTTTAAAATCCAACAATATTGTTCTTACCGAGGAATCCTAAAAATAATAAATTTGTACGGAGCGAAATTAAACACAGCTGATAGTGTACTGCGTTGTAAACAACCAAAAATATTGACGAGAAAACTTGCTAGAGCTTCGCCTGAAATCCTTTTATCACGAATAAGACTTCTACAAGCTCTATGGGATGTAGAAACCAAAGAAACTGCTCGATAATAACATTTACAATATCGTTTTTCACCTATCACTTCCACTCACCGTTGGACGCCATGTTGGACGCTTCGATTTCCCATATAAGGAGCATCTTTTGTTCGCTTAGTCCAATCAGCAATCGAAGTTTGATTCGAATATTTAAAAAATGATTGTATTCATTCGAAATGACTAACGGGTTCAATGTTCAAATAATCAACTCATTAATGTAATCTAGGGGGGTACGCTTGACCTGACTTGACTGTAAATTTAAAATATTGCCCATTTCTAAGGTTTCATATGAATAAAAAATAGATTATCGTTACAATAAAGCTATTTTTCTTTAGAAACAAAAAATGAAAAATCGATTCTATTTTCAATTTTGTTTTAACTCGAAAATCGAAATTCATTTAGCGAAATCGAAAAATGGAAAATGGAAATTGATTTGAATTTTCAATTTTGTATTTCGAATACAAAATTTAAAATTGACCGCTCGGATCGAGAACAAAAGTTGACACAGTAGGGGTAGGCTAAGGGGGTCCGTGTGGTTTTCGTCCATTTGATTTTCATCCAGTATTAAAAATTGAAAATCAAAAGCAATTTCTGTGCACCTTCCATTCATTCTATTTTTAACAAAATTGAAAAAGAAAAAATCAAAATTGAAATCAATATTTTTGATTGTTGAATTAAAGGAAAATCACTGTCGAGACCTGTTTTTAATTTTCGTCGTTTTCTAATGAAACAAAAAAAAAGCGACTTTCCTTTTTTCGATTTTCTTATTTTCCGTCTAAATCAAACACGAAAATTGCCACCATTATTCCAAAAATCTATCGTTATATATATTGAATATCTCGTACTCTAGATCTTCCTCTCATTAAATGGATATAGAACACACCGCTCGCGTGTGAGAAACTGGAAATCAAAATCCTCATTTCAATTTTGGTCTTCGATGAAAATCAGAAATTGAATACTGGACAAAAACACCTTGCAGGGGAGGGGAGGGTACACTGCTGACATTTTAGGCTCGGCTTCTAAGTAAACAAAGATGGCGGCCGACGAAAGCCGTAAATTTCCTTCGGAAATCGGTGCGAAGAAAAGTGCTTCGATTGGTACAAGTTCAAACCCTTGCCGGATGCAGTACATATATATCAGACGACATGGATATTTTCTGGGAACTTATGAAATAAATGTCAAGAATGACTGGTCTAGTGAGTTACTGACGTCCCAACTTCCTAACAAGTCAAGGGGGCTTTGCCGAGTACTGAAACTACGTGGATGTAGATGTACGTAGGTATGTACTCCATGCAATAAGCTACACGACCTGGCCTACCGTTAGGCCATTTGTTAAGCTTAGGCTTCAATCAAAATTTTGTAATTTGGTAATCCTCTTTGTCTCCATTGTTTGCTTCTATTTTCTTCTCCAGACCATCTGACCTGATGCAAAATTACTTTTGAAAGGAAGGCTGGCCGATCGTTTGCCCTACAATAGACGTGCTTAAAAGATTTTTAACCATCCAATGAGCACCCCTACTCCCCTGTAGTAGCTCATAGTTGTCAAACCAATAGCCCCGCCCCCCGCCAAACCAGTAGGCCCCCGGGTCAACACCTGATAAGATGGAACCAGTAAATATTGATATTAAATCTCAACATATAAACCTAATGTCAACACAACATGTGTTTTATTAAAGTTGATGCTTTATCTTGAGAGACCAACCAAATATTTTCTGTATGACTTGAAGGACATAGTCATCAACAGGAAAATTAGTCTTTTATGTTCTGATTCAGTTTTTGTATTACATGGTGGACAGATTGAGATAAACAGTATGGATGAACCAGTAATATCTTTCAAAGTACAGTGTACATGTTGTTACTCTGAAGCTGGCTGTTAGTGTGAAGTCTGAACAAAGAAAAGGAACTCTTGCATAACTGAGCTGCATTCAGGGGTCAATTTAATAATTATAAAGAAATTACACTTGTAGTTTTTACACGTGTAATTTACACACGTAAAGTCCGACTTGTAAATACAAGGATTTAATAAAAGAATTTTCGACACTGGAATTTACATGTGTATCCCGTGTCAGGCTACAAGTGTAAATTACAATTGTAGCCTTACAACGGTAAACTCCACTTGAATGCACGTGTATTTTTTACATATGCAAAATCTCTGCTGTTCTTTCAATATATGCGACTTTGCTTCCTTCGTTCTCAGTTACATTCTTAAGAAAATCATTGAGCGTGTTATCCAAACAATAAAAGTTGCTCTTAGCCCAGCTCGTGAGGGACCACCAAATGATAGTTTTGGCGCCATTTTCGGGGTGGGACCTGCGTCATGATAATGATGGCGAGAGTAAAAGGCACAAATTTGAAAGGATTCCTGGAACTGTCCCAAGGACATCTGTCCTCCATTGTCTGATTCTGAGTTGGAAAAGAAAATGCCACTTCCCAGTGGTTTGCTACAATGTGAATCGGATTTTTAGGCTGCCTTGTAACTAAATGGGAATACAGAGCCTATTTTCTGAGCTTCCTGTGGTTTATTAACTTTTTTTCTGAAGACTGAGAAACAACGGTCGTAAACGCGTCCTTTTTAACTCGAACTCAATGTTTACAAGTGACATACGACTTGTATTTTGCATTTCTGATATACAAGTTGAACCCTTGTAAAAATACAAGTCAGACTCCTGTAAAAGTTTCATTAAATTGGATACTTACCATCTTTTACATGTGTAGCGCTACACCTGCAATTACAAGTCCGACACTTGTAACCTGGACTTGTAACGATGTTTATTAAACTCGTTTTCGTCTGCGCTTGTAAATACAATGGTCCGACTTGTAGATTACAAGTGTAAAAGTTTTATTAAATTAAGCCCAGAACTGTCCTCAATGGCAAAAGATGTGAGCAACTGGATTGCAAACAACATTGCATTCTGGAACACTGCTGGATTTTCGTTTACTTTACATGAAACATACAGTAACAAAATCTGGAAAATGAAAATGAAAATACTTTCCTGCCTGAAAAGGAACAACACAACAGAGAAGAAGTCATTTTGCACAACATGTAGCTACCATATATATAGGATCCCATGTATCTGTAGTTATTTCATGAGAGACTCTCCTCCCCATCTCCTGAAGATGAGTCTGCCATGAGGTGTTTAAACCCCTTTAAGAACTCATCAATTCACATGAACTGATAACCTTGAGCATAACCCTTTGGCTCTCTAAAATGGGGGCAACTCTTATCCAGCCCCCATCCCCACTGTACCACTCATTGATACATGTGCTGCAACCAAGAAGAACATTGCAACACCTTTTTGCAATGACAGGTGGATTCATAGGAGCTTTAAGGCATATTTTACATTGAAATGCATCAGTAACCAATGTAACTACATTGGGAGGTAGAGATAGAAACTTGTTGACCACAATCAGTTCTTTTAGCATAGTTTTACATTCTTCCAAAGTTGAACTGTTATTTTGTACCTCTTCCCTCAATGTATTTCTTCTTGGGAACCTTTTTCAAATAACCAGAAGATGGTATGAATTCTCCATAAAGAACTAGAAGGAAAGGTGGAAAAACTAAAGCACATGAAGTTGGAGGTGATGCAGCTGAAGACCAAAAACAAATCTGAACTTTCAGCACGTCAATAAACCATACTGGATCAGTCCACATACATGTAGAGTGTTACAGTCAGGATTAATTGCTAATGCAGTCTATCATTTATTAAGCAATGAAAACGTAAAGCTTGTGGGATGTGGCTGGAGTGACAAGGATACTTCACAAATTAATTTGATCAAGTAAGCTGAAGCCACTTCCTTGTTTTATTGATATGTGGGTACTTGAGCCTGAGCATTAGCTATGCCATGCTGATGAGGCCTAACAAGGCCGAAACAGCTGTCCATGGCTGCTAATGCTTGGGCTCAATCTTTGCTTTGGTAGATTTAAGGGGGTAATGCCCACTACCTTGTGGCCTTAGTGCCCTTTGAGTGGCTTCAGCTTACTTGATCACATTAATTTATGAAGTATCCCTATCATTTATTAACTTGGTTGTGAAGAAAAAGGGAGGAGGAAAGAGAGGGGTGCCTTAATAACTTTCTTTTTCTGAAACAGGGGCTCATTTAAAGGGAGGGTGCCTAATAGAGGATTTAAGGTATGGTTTCCATGGGGAAAACGATCTGCCTTCCTGTCAAAAGTAATTTTACACTAGATGGTCAAAAGAACAAAATAGGAGCAGCATCATTTATTAGAGGGGGGAGGGCTGGTGAAATTTTTTTCCCCAGGTGAAATTTTTTTATGCCCTCCCCCAATTTCCCACAGAAAAAACTGTAACCCTCACCGTTATATGACCCAAAAATGTTATGATCTTCTCCATGCCAACAGACATGACAGGGATTATTAAACAAGATCAACTTTTACCTTGTGCATTTCATAACAGAAAGCATATTTCTCTAGATAACAGAAACAGAACAAAAGGAAGAGCAAAAGAAAACTGTAAACTGCTTCATCAGCTTTTGTCAGCAGACTTAAAGTCAACCTTGTTCCCAGGGTCTCTCCTCTTCCCACCCCCTGGAGCGGGAAGAGGAGACACCCTGGGAACAAGGTTGACTTAAATTCAAAATTATGTTATTGACAATGTGAATGTCAAGCAAGCCTTTCAGTTAGGTCAGGTAACTGCCAAAATGGCAAAGAATGGTTACTTGACAGAAAGAGCCACTACAACAGCACAAGACTATCTAGAAGGTTTTATGGAATAAAGTGAGGAAGAACTGGATACAGATGAAAGTCTCTGGGGAAGATAGTAACAGCTTGACAGGGAATGAGGAGTGTGGTGACTAAACCTAACCTAAATAAACCTAAATAATGTGATACTCCATTGAGGATTATAATGTGAGCTGGATTAATGTACACATTTTTGCAACATTTAATATAGGTTGATTAGTTGGTTCTGACAGAAAATCTTCAAGAACGTTTACTAGATATAAGTAGATATACGATACTTTGTTTGATATGTAAAGACCGCTTTCTATGCAACAGTTGACATACATGTAGGGTTGTCCGGTTGTTCAGGTTGATCATTATTAAAGTTTAAAATGCTAACTGTGCAAGGGACTTATTTGTTTAATTTATAATATATTTTATTTGTTTATTTATTTTTATTTTAAGTGAACAGCAATGTTTACAAAATATGGTAAGGCCCACCACAATGAGCCTCCCCCCATTTGCAACAGACCTCCCCCTCCTCTAATCAATGGCAGGCCTTGCTAAATTAATAAATTTTAATTAAAGCTTAAGCTTAACAAAGTGAAATGTCCTTACGCTTACGGTAGGCCAGGACCTCTAGCTTGTCGCATGAAGAACTTGGATGTACGGAAGAAGGACATCACTTGCTCACCAATTCGGTCATTCTTGACATTTATTCTGTATATATTAAAGTCTCTTCTTCTTCCTAGTGGGCCCACCTCCTTCCACCCTGGCTCCCGAGGTCTGTTCTCAAAATCCCTACGCCTCATGTCTGCGGCTTAGCCGCATAATTTCCCGCAACCAAACGAAAACAACAACCTCTGACACCCAGGGTAACCTCCTTCAAGACTGAAGATTCTTGTGAGCGTATATCCCTACGTGAGTGTATATCCCTGCAGTCTGACCCTGTAGGTATGTGCATCCGGCAAGGGTTTGAATTTGTACTTACCGAAGCACTTCTCTTCGCACCGATTTCATAAGGAATGAGGAATTTTACGGCTTTCGTAGGCCGCTATCTTTGTTTACTTAGTAGCCGAGCCTAACATGTCAGCAGTGTACCCTCCCCTTCCCTGCAAGGTGTTTTTGTCCGGTATTCAATTTTTCATTTTCATCGAAGACTAAAATTGATTTCCAGTTTCTCACACGCGAGCAGTGTGTTCTATATTCCTTTAATGAGAGAAACATCTAGAGTACCATACGTAATTTAAATTTAATTTAATTTAAAGTACCACCTTAAGGGCCCATTAAAGTATCTCGTTGCTAAGCTACGCGGTTGCTACCCAAGAGCAATTTCACTTCCGGTCAGCCAAAATATTTTCGCGCGCTTTTTTTCGGCGCCTGCCCGTCGCCGATTCAAGTCGCAGGTGACTGTTTTTTTACTTCGTTGCAACAACACAAGAAAAACTTTTCGTTTACATTTTATTGATAAACTTTCTGCTTTATGGTTACAACACGTGGGTCGTGTCTTTATTTTTTAAAATTCAGTGTTTTGCTTGAAAATGTCATCAATGTACGGACGTAAACAAAAAGCCGACGCGATGGCTACATGTCGATGAGGAAATCTCGAATAGTTGACAGTACAAGATCTCTACAGGATTTCTAGTGTCAGGTTGGGAATCGAAATCTTAAAGATGCGGAGACACAAACTGGAATTTATTATTACGCTTTCATCAACTGCAAACTTCAAAGAACTCTGAATTTGCGGCGTTTTTGGCCGCTCCAAAAGTCTCTTACGTCTTTTACGATAAAACTGTGCGACCCTGTGAGCCTGTATCCGTGAACTGTCCTTCCGAACCTGAGAAACTATGACCACTGTTTAGATATACCACACAATAAAAGAAGCTATCAAGGCCAATAAACTGCAATCACTCTCCCAAGACCGCATGGAGCAGCAGACGGTGAGCAAGGACGCTTGTAAATTTTGCTTGAATGCAGCAATATCTCAAGAATTGATTTCTTACATCTAAAATGCTAACTACTGACTCGATAGAAAACCTGAGTGATAATGTTGAGCTTGAAACTTGTGATGGACAACTTCACCTTACAACATCAACCTAGCTTGAGAACTTAGTTGACAGTATTTTACGTAATCTACAACACTGTGACTGTAAAAACGAAACTGAATTCGAATTTTGCTCGGTAAACAAAACACAGTTGAAGAGTTCGGCTTCGAGTGTAGTCGATGTGTGAAAAAGTCAACTTGAAGCGTAGTAGCATTCCTGTCGTTAAAGCCACAACTCGTCTAAGATCTGCAATACGTAATTTCGTTGGTCTTTCATTCGTTGCTGAATGGCCAATATTTCAAAGATTACCACAAATTCCCGGAGCTCTCGGACTGGATCACGTCAGTTGTACTCAGTGGATCCATATTGTTGAATGCATTGCGCCGACTGGAGCGTGCAAGAAGCAAGAACTGAAGCAGTTCGACGTGGAGATAAGTCATCATTGAACATCCTGGCAAAGATGAAAGAAAGAGCATAAGTATTACAAGACACCGTGTAAATTTTGGTCCGTCCGATCGCGCAAAAGGCTCGAGAGGAGCAGAGGGGTGGAACGCTCATATCCCGGTCATTTATTTAAATGAAACACGTTGTTGTAAGTATTTTTCATACAAAAGAAAGTAAATCAGATAATCTCAGATGAGAAGTAAAACTAGTCATGTCACAATGAGGTAAAAGTTAAAACCACATTTAGTGCAAGTGAATTTATCACGCAGTTATGTTCAATGAAACGTCAATAAAGTACGTAAACTTACCTAATAATGAGTGTTTTATGATCCACGGCATCACCAGGGGTTTGAAAAGTACATTTCCACTACCGAAATTGACAAATATACCGTTAGAAGCATGGAGATATGCTTTTTTCAGCTCCTTTTCGTCATTACGAGCATTCCGTTTTCGAAGACAAACGTCGAATGAAATGGAACCAGCCTGGCTGAGGCCTGGCTAACAATGCTTAGGCCCCAGGCCGCTGAAAATTCGCTCACCACTTCCGGTGCAGCGAAAAAAGCACTTTTCTCCTCGAGTGATAATTGCAGTTGCTGGATTTAAAAACAATTCGAAAGAATATCACATTTTCTAGGAATTCAAGCATGGGTTTTGCGAAAAAATGAAAAACGAAAAAAATATTCGCAAAAGAGTGGTCAAAGAAGCACATTTTCCCTTCTCATTTTTTCATTTTTTATCACAAGCCAAAACGCATGCTTAAATTTATTCAAAACGGCTTTTGAATTGTTATTGTACAGAAAATGCGGAAAAAGGAGTTAAGCCATTTAGTTAAAATGCATTTTTCTGTTTCTGGTCACGTGACCTTGGGCGTGGTCCGATGACGTCATGAACTGATCCGTTTTAGCTCCTTATGGCTATTGTCCAAATTTGGTCCAGTTGAAGCACACATGTGCAGAGTTATAGCAAATTGATTTTTCCCTAGCAACGGCATCAAAAGATACTTTAATGGGCCCTTAATTTTTTGAAATTTTAAGGTGGCTCTGAATCTGCTCCACCAATTTTTGATAAACTTTACAAAAATTTTAATTGTATTATGTTAATTATTTTCCGAAAATAAAAGATGGGGGTCACCGAGCTCGTTTTTGAGATATTGTCACTTAATGCTAAAATAAGGGATGTTTTTAACAGGTTATGGTGTTGCTATGGTAACCTGTTATGATAAAAAAAATTATAACTTGTTCACCAATCATTGTGAATTTCTTTGATACTAATTTAAAGGTAATAACATATAAATATTGGTAGTAGTGATCCACCGAAAAAATAGTGCTTGAAAATGTTGGAAACCAGTAGGAGCCACCTTGAAACAAAATTGAAAATAGAATCGATTTTTCATTTTTTGTTTCTAAAGAAAAATTGCTTTCTTGTAACGATAATCTATTCTTTATTCAAAATTTCATCTT
>JAEMWC010000173.1:432500-435000 GCA_016490735.1 Pachyseris speciosa | reverse complement strand
TTTGTCGGATGGGATATTGTTTACCTGTGGCCAAGCTTTGAAATTTAGGGGCTTGAAGTAAGAAGTTATGACACAAGTCACACTTTACTTTGTCACACAAAAAACATCCGCCCTCTTCAAATTTTGGAGTTGCAACACGGCTTGGTCGAATTTTAGATGGTGCTAGCAATTCTTTCAGGTTTTTAGTTCGACGGTAAGCAGGAAAAACAGATTTGGCTGGAAAAATTTCCGTGACGCGAGGAGATGAGCGTAATAAATGAAAATGCCTCCTAATGATAGTTTGGATGTCCGGCAAAATAGGATTATAATCCAACACTAGAGGAAAAACTTTTTTGTTAGCTTTAACCTTTTTGTTAAGCAATTCAGATCTGGGAATTTGGAGGGCCTTATCAAACTGTTTGTCAACTAAATCTCCAGGGTAATTTTGCGACTTCAAGTATCCCTTGTATTCTTCACATCTATTTAGCAAGAAATCATCGTTGGAACAATTGCGCTTAATTCTCAAAGCTACACCATAGGGGATTGCTCTTTTGCAATGTGACGGATGTGAGCTGGAGAATGGCAAATAAAGGTGGCTATCAGTAGGCTTGGAGTAAATGTCGGTAACAATTAACCCCTCCACAAGATGTAATGTAAGATCCAAAACATGCAGAAAGCTGTCCGAATGCACCAACTCAAATTTGATGGTGGGATACAAAGAATTTATATAATCGGTGAATTCAAACAATTTGGGCAAACCTTGGGTCCAAACGTCAAAAATGTCATATCTGTATCTCCACCAGAGCATGGGTTTAAGGTTACCTTCAAATTTGGCTCTTTCATCAATTATGCCCATCGCTAAGTCTGCATAACTACACGCATTTTTGTGCAAAAACATGGTACAGCCATGGGACCCAAAAATGCGTGTAGTTATGCAGACTTAGCGATGGGCATAATTGATGAAAGAGCCAAATTTGAAGGTAACCTTTAAACCCATGCTCTGGTGGAGATACAGAGATGACATTTTTGACGTTTGGACCCAAGGTTTGCCCAAATTGTTTGAATTCACCGATTATATAAATTCTTTGTATCCCACCATCAAATTTGAGTTGGTGCATTCGGACAGCTTTCTGCATGTTTTGGATCTTACATTACATCTTGTGGATGGGTTAATTGCTACTGACATTTACTCCAAGCCTACTGATAGCCACCTTTATCTGCCATTCTCCAGCTCACATCCGTCACATTGCAAAAGAGCAATCCCCTATGGTGTAGCTTTGAGAATTAAGCGCAATTGTTCCAACGATGATTTCTTGCTAAATAGATGTGAAGAATACAAGGGATACTTGAAGTCGCAAAATTACCCTGGAGATTTAGTTGACAAACAGTTTGATAAGGCCCTCCAAATTCCCAGATCTGAATTGCTTAACAAAAAGGTTAAAGCCAACAAAAAAGTTTTTCCTCTAGTGTTGGATTATAATCCTATTTTGCCGGACATCCAAACTATCATTAGGAGGCATTTTCATTTATTACGCTCATCTCCTCGCGTCACGGAAATTTTTCCAGCCAAATCTGTTTTTCCTGCTTACCGTCGAACTAAAAACCTGAAAGAATTGCTAGCACCATCTAAAATTCGACCAAGCCGTGTTGCAACTCCAAAATTTGAAGAGGGCGGATGTTTTTTGTGTGACAAAGTAAAGTGTGACTTGTGTCATAACTTCTTACTTCAAGCCCCTAAATTTCAAAGCTTGGCCACAGGTAAACAATATCCCATCCGACAAAAAGTTTTTTGTTCGTCCAAAAATGTTATTTACTTAGCTACCTGCCGTAAATGTAACTTGCAATATGTTGGTTCGACATCGACTGAATTCAAAATTAGATTCCGCAACCACAAATCTAGTATGCTTAAGAATAGAAGAACATGTGAATTGGCGGTCCACTTTAATAGCTCCCAACATGAATTTTCTGATATAAATTTTATTATCATCGAACAAATTAATTCTTCTCAAACCACTGCACATTTAGACCAATTACTGCTTACCAGAGAAGCATATTGGATGACGCAATTATTCACGCTTAACCCACATGGCCTTAACAAGAGGCGTGAATTTCGCTCTAAAAATCGTATTAATTACAACAAATAACTTGTCCATTTCACATGTTCTTGCATGGTTAATGAATTGCTTCTTATCCAGTTCCTTTTGTATTTTTTAATTTATCATAAATAGTTTCAGAGGTTGTGTGATTGCTTTTGCGTTCAGTGGCTCCGTTGGGGGATTCTGTTATTTTTGTTTGAATTTTGCCATTCAAGGGCCCTCAGTAGGGAGCTTATTACATTGTTTAAGGGCCCTGCCTTGGGAATTTGTTATGACACTAATCACGATTGTTCAGAGGCCCCTTGCGGGGAATTTGTTACATTGGATCGATTACATAACTTCTGTCACTCAACTTTTTTGTATTTGTTAATCATCTGACTTATATAAGCTAGCACCTCAGACTAGCACAACCATTGTAAATAGTT
>JAEMWC010000173.1:397500-427500 GCA_016490735.1 Pachyseris speciosa | reverse complement strand
AGACATTGGCTCGTTTCCCAAGATAGCGGTGAACTACAAATGGCAGATGTGAAAGATGGCGTTTGCCACTCACGACGAACACTCCTGTTTTACGATGACTACTGTGATCACGTAGCTGCTCAAACGTTTCCTATGTTCTACATTCAAATAAACTTAAAATACTACAACTCATACATATTTTTAACTTGTGCGTTATTCTTGCGCGACTTATTCTATCCTATAATAATTTTATGTAAGCTTATATGTTTTACCTGTATTAGTGGTCCACTCGACTGGAATACCTCTGCTATGGACAAAACTTTTAATTATCTCCGCTCGCTTTAAAAAGATGTCTGTTAAAGATATGTTTGGCACCCTTTCAACTGAAATTTCAAGGTCTCTCTCGAAATTGAGCTGAGCTGAGCTGAGCTGAGACGCGACTTCGAGTCGTTTGTAACCGGGATTGTAAGCAGTGGGCGGTTCGATTTCGTGAGCAAAACAAAATTCAACGGCTGCGTTTCACTCGTCCGATCGGTAAACTTGCCTGGCCTGTGCAACAGAAATTCCATCGCCCCGAAAAGTTTCAGGAGCGGCCCACTGTCTGTGAGTACACCAGAGAAAAACAAAAGCTCATACCAAACAACAATTGCGGCCGAGTTGTCAACAATTCAACGCGTGAAGTTTACAATACCTGTGATCGGTCTTCATCTTGATTTTTCTAGTTCCTTACAAGTGATTTTTCCTTGAGTAGAAGTTGAATTTGTCAATATCTGGGTTTTGTGGACCCCTTTCCACCATAACTTTCCTCGAAGTGTCGATACAGCGATCGAAAATATGGCTGACAGCAGATTGGACGTTTGACCCTCGGTATAAGAAGTCACGAAAGGAGTGCGATATATAAGCCGATCGCCGATTGGGCAGAAAATAATTCCTAGCCAGAAAATTTTCGCCCAATCAGGAAAATGTATTTCAATGGCTTCTGGAACTATTCCGTTAAAGAAATGTTGCCAGGGACTCTGCTGTCCGTCTTGTAAACTTTCGCTTGTCCTTGATCTTCGTCCCAACCCGACTCTCTGCCCCTGGGTCTCCGAGGATGGTACGTTGCTTGCTCTCCAGCGTGGCGTTTTTGTTCCACGTGACTGACCAGCTGCAAAGGGCCCATTGTGCAGTTCAAATCACCTCCTTACACGAGATTGCCGTTAGCGTATTGACTTTATTAGAAATTCTTTTGAAAGTTCTCTGAGGAATACAACCTTTGGGTTGTATCGTTTGGTGCATAAACATTTACCAGAACTATTTTGGTGTTATCAATAATAATCTCGGTGAAAATACATCTGCCACAATTATCTGCAGTAATTTTTTTCGAAGACGTGGTTTGAATAAAATCATAATTCCTCTACTACGAGAAGAGCCTTGGCTGAACACGATTTTGCATCCCCGTTCTGTTTTCCATCTTTTGATAGAATCCGGTGAGGAATGACCTTTTGCAAGAAAATTATATCCGATTCAGTGCTGATGCAACAAGCGAAACCCTAGTCTTCGCTTTCTCCACATTGTTACAACTGTACGTTTAGGAATAATGGTTTAGTAATATGTTTACGGTGCGGCTGATATTCATTACAAGGTTTGAATCTTATTACCCTGTTAACAACAGAACAGGTTTGGCAAACACGAGAGCTAAACTACCAAACGGAAACACATATAACAGAAACGACACAATTCTAACTATTAAAGGCTTACCTAAAGCTTTGTGCGGCTTTTGACTGGATAGAGAACATGGAAAGTCGCAGGTCTGAAGCAGGTGGTTACATAACCACCACCGAGGCCGCAAAACTAAAAACAACAGCAACTAAAAAGCATTACGAGCACATTATCGGCGTGACCGTCATCTTGCATGCCTCGACCCCTACTTAAAGACATTTTACTGAATTCTGTATGTTGACGTATACAGCATTCACGTACCGTGTACTGTGCTGTTTTGTTTGTGACCAAGACCATTTATCTAAGCTAGGGTCACTGTTTTCTATTCAAAATCAATCACTTATTTACGTCCGATATGTGTCACTCCAGAAAAGCAAGTTTCCATCAAAAAGCAGAGTCCTTTATTGGACTGAAGGGAATAGATTTTTGCGGGGTTTTGTTCCGCGTGTTTTTATTTCTGTGGGAATTAATTTTGCGGAACGGGAAAAAAAATATTCGCAAAATCCGCAAACATTAAAACCAGAAAAATTTTCATGCTACACGTCATATGGTTTTACTAAAAATTTAAGGACTTAGTTATTTACGGAGAAGCTGTAAATAACTGGAAATGATATAGGCTTGTTGGTTCGTTCAACGTAAATGTACAAAAAACATTTTGAAAATGGCCGAACGTTACTTAGCCTCTCATGCAGTCTTTTTAGGGACGTCGTACTTCACCTCCTCTCCACTACGACTTTCCTGAAAATGATTGCGTGGGAGGCTAAGTATCTGCGCATCTGTATCAATCAAAGGGCAGCGATAAGGGATGGAGTTTATTTACAGCCAATTATAGTGCGTAGCAATCCCAAAATGGACACATTTATTGTAATTGCAAAGATAGAATATATATATTACATTATTCTATTTATTTGTACGTCGGACTCGACCCCAATTCAAAGTTTCACTCGTGTTCTTTCCTAATAGATAAATTGCTGAAGATGCAGACCGCAGAAGCTGAGGTGAAGGTATTTACCACATTGTACTCTCTGGTCATCCTTGTCTCCTTGGTAGGAAATACTCTCCTAATCTACGTTGTGTGGAAAAAGGTGGAAGTACGATCACTAACCAGCTTCATGTTCGTCAATATGGCCGTGGCTGATCTACTGGTGACCTTAGTTACGATGCCTTGGTCCATTGCCTTCTTTTACACTGGAGGGAAATGGTTGATTAAAGGAGCACTGGGGGAAATCACCTGCAAAAGTGTCATATTCATTGCTTGGGTTACAACCATGTCATCCATTTTCTGCCTATCCTTTACTGCTGTTGACAGATTTTATGCAGTTGTGCAGCCCTTCCGTCTCCATGTATGGTTTCGAAATGCCAAAATCCTCACACCAATGATCTGGTTCATGTCAATGGTTTTCATGTCTGTAATTCTGGTCACTTACCAATTTGATGCATCAGATTCAACTTGCGGTTACAACTTTAAAATCTGGGGAAATGAAGAAGCAGTGACTCGCGGTTTTTTTCTCTATATCTTCCTCATTTCTTATTTCTTTCCCCTGTGCATTACGTCAGTTTTGTACGGCAAGACCGCTCATGCGTTGTGGCTACACCGGGCGCCTGGGGATCAAATAATACAAAACCATCGCCAACGACAGCTCGAAATCACCAAGCGAAGAGTGCTTCGAAATCTCATCATCATTTTCACTGTATTTGCTCTTTGCTGGCTGCCTGCGCAGGCGTATCATCTTTTTCTTTCAGTTACCGCATGGGAGGTTTCAGTTAATTCAATGGTCATGTACCTGGTTTATTGGCTCGCTCATGCCAACAGTGCCATTAACCCTTGGCTGTACTTAACGTTAAACAGCAAGATGAGGGCGCAGGTTTTTCTGATGACCAGGAGGAACTTACACCTGGGTATTGCTAAAGCAAGCCAAGTACCAAACATAGATGACATGCCAAACGAGTCCTATGAGACATCGTTGTAAAAAGTATAAATTATACCGTGGCACTGGCATATAAACATGCCAAATGAAATGGTCGTTTTAGTTCAATCTGCATTAGATACCTCCCTCGTATTGTGAAAAAGAGAGGAGAAAGTGGAACAGTTAATCGAGGCCGATATATTTATAAGGCGTTCTCTCAGCTGAACGTTAGACCAACGATAGTGGCTGTATATAAATTAAAGCATAGTTACTATAGTAAGTAAACAAGTCCACGTGTTCCTTGATTGTTATCCTTGTGGTATATAGATTATTTTGGTGTTGATTCTTTACTCTGTAGTAACAACGTTTTCTCCGGGTACTCCGGTTCCTCCCACCCCCCTCCCCCCCCCCCCCTCTCCTCAAACATCAGCATTTCTAAATTCCAATTCGATCTGAATAGTGTTCCCATTTATCACCGTGCGTGGTAAATGCATCGACGCTCTAATAAAGCCATTTCTTTTAGTTTCTTAGCTTTTTAAAACTTTATTTCTTTCATGTCTATTTAATCTATACACTGACAATTCAAATCATGATTATCTTTTAATCATTGTTGCATCTGCGTCTGTATCTTTCATCAGTATAAAGAACACGGTACATTTTAGCATGATATAAGTCAAAAAGGTGTTGTCTGAAGAATGCAATCGGCCATTTTCGAATTGATAAGAAAAAATGGTAACATCTGTGAGCCGCATTAGGGAAAATTGGCCCGAGGTCGATGAATTATCGACCAAGCTCAGCGAAGTCCTTGTGACATAAACTAGACTACGAGTAGTCCCTAATTTTTATAGATATAGTTAAGCGAGCAAAACACGCAGATTCGAGTGAGATGGTTTACTCTGTTTGGGGGGGGGGGGGGGTATCACAGCTTTACCGTTACTTATGAATTTTTATCGTGAGCAACAGTACAATTTGAAAGTTTTATTTCCACAGCAGCAGCCTGTACTGCAAAAACTCAATTCTAATATACCATGTGACGAATCGCTTTATTGGAATTTTTCATCTCGCTTGGCCATTGTAGGGGCATTTCTAACGAATATATATTTATATTTCAATTGTTCAAACAAATGTTTTCATTGTCGTACTTTTTCAGTATTTTAACAAATGGCCGGCAATAACATGCCAAGGAAAAGGCTAACGAATCTTCCTAAGTCCTAAGGAACCTCGATTTAATGAATTGCGAAGGGAGAAGGGATGCTCATTCCTTATATCGAGGTCCTTTTCCATGCATTTTAAAGTGCCTATGAAGTAATTTTTTTTCGTATCTTTGACTTTTATTGTGTCCTGATTACGAAATGACAGAAGGAATTTGACAAAATCAACTGAGGCCGATATTTTTTACCCTCCAAAGAACCCAAAAATTCACTAATTCGTGTCCCGGGGACTGGGAATGAGTTTTTGCTCAGGACAACGCTGATGACGTAGCAAATGCCTCAAAGAGTTGCTTACTTCTCACATGGCCTTGTAGCTATCTCGAAGCGATCACTATTTATTCGCACAATCCTCTTGTTTAGTTGGATTTCGTCGATATTCTCAATAAACAAACTGCAAAAGAGCCTTCCGTCCTGACCCTCCTTCGTCACCTGGTTTTATCTTGTCTGCGCCATTACATTCTTTTACGGTCTAAACATGTCATGGGCATTCATAACAGGCAAAGTGAACTCCTATCTCGATTGCAGGTGGACCAATACAAACAGTTGTCCCCAGACGCCGACTTACAGCCAGCCCAGGTTCCTCTCCATCTTCTTCCGGAGAACTGGTCGATACCTTAACTTCGTTGCTAGCTCAGGCTCTTTCAGCAAACTCTCGAAAAACCTACCAACGTGCATGGAAAGTATTTCTTGAATTTGCGTGGCAATTTGCTCCATCCTCCTCTTTACCGGCGTCAGTGAGCACAATTGCTTTATTTATAGCGTATTTAACCTCTCAAAACCTCTCACCTAATACAATCTCAACTTACGTCTCCGCCATCAGTTATGTTCATAAGCTTCAAGGCTACCCCGACCCAACCAAAGCCTTTTTAATACAGAAGTTGTTGTTTTCCGGAAAATCTCGTCGTGCTCCCGATGCTCGCCTTCCCATCACTCTACCAGTTCTCCAGAAGTTATGCGCAGCCTTAGACCACACGAACACTAGCTTTTACCAACGCCTCTTATTTAAAGCAATGTTTCTCACTGCCTTCTATGGTTTCTTTCGGATGGGTGAACTCACGGTTAAGAGTGCCACCAGCCGCAATGTTGTTTTTCACTATAAAGACCTGGTCTGGCTGGCTGATAGGCAGAAAAATATTTTGGGAGCAAAATTGACCCTTGCGAATTTCAAACACAACACTTCAAAGTGGCCATTTGACGTATACCTCCTACGAAAAGAGTCGGGGGACCATTGTCCCGTCTTGGCTTTGCAAAGTTACTGCTCTTTAAGGGGAAGCCAGCCCGGGCCTTTATTTTGCTTACAAACCGACACTGGCATTCCGACTTCCATGTTCAATAACCAGCTACATCAATTCCTTATTTTCTGCGGTCTAGATTCTAGTCGTTATAAAGCCCATAGCTTCCGCATTGGGGCCGCTAGTTACGCGACCGAACGAGGTTTCTCTAATAGTCAGATTAGGGGTATGGGTCACTGGAAGTCGGATGCCTTTCGTCTGTACCTTCGCTCTGACACCATTGGTGCGATATAACTTCGCATAATCCTAACGTACCGCACATGGGCTGGAAGAATTTTACGCAAGGGCTAATCTTTCCGGCTTGTGCTATCACTGATTTTTCTTACAACCCACTCACGTTTGATGAATTTCAAGTAGGGACTGGTTTTTCAAACGCGTGCACAGTAGTACCATGTTTGACTTCAGAGGTACTGATCTTATGATCACTTACAAATTCCAATCTCACGTTTGAAAATATTACACGCAAGGGCTGATTTTTTTCAAACGTTTCGTTACACAATATATATTCCGAGGCAATTTTTGTTTTTCCTGTTGCTGCTGACATATTCTTTAATCGTTTTCGAAACCTTATCTCACATTTGATAAATTTCACGCAAGGGCTGGTTTTTCAAACGCGTGACTGTCTTTTTAATTAACCATTGCCGTCGTTACTGTTTTTGTTAGTCCTCGGATCGCAATCTTTGGATTATTTTTACTTGTTAATTAACTGGATCAAGAAATTACACGCAGGTGTTGATTTCTTGTCATCTTCTCTTACAATCATTGTCTCATTTTGTACTTGTTTACCTTATACCCTGTTCTGTGCTTTTTGTGCCTCCGGCTTCGGGTGGGGCTGTCACAAAATGTGACTTGTGGCGTTTATCTATCCCCACCTTTGTCGTATGAATGTATTTTGCATAACGGCCTGTCATCAAATTGTCAGGCCTATTTTATAAATTGATTAAAAGCCACTATCGTGGCTAATTAATCCCAACAATCTTGTACTTTGTCTCTTTCATCCGAGAAACCAAGCTTGCCGAAGGCACACAGGGCACAGACGTTCAGGACAATTTATCTTAGCTGAGTTGTTCGCCGTATAAAAGCATATTAGCTTAACATTGAAGGAAAACTATTAAGCTTAATTCCAGGATTCAGGATTTAGTCTGGTAAGCAACATTTTCTCTTTACAAAACGTCAGTTTCAATAGCTATTATTATTCAAAGGACAGTACGAGTGTTTTTAATTTTCAATAACAGAATGTTTAAACTTGATCGATTAGCTTACATTGGAAATAAACTTTTTTCACTGAACCGCATGCATAGCTTTTCGCTTACCCGGAGGTGTAGCTTTCAGCCAAATTGAATCCCGAATCAGATTTTACCGTTTATTTTACGATTAGTTCTGACAGAGATGGAAAATCGTTGTGATAGTACCGAGTAAGTTTGTTCAAGAATTTATCCGGACAGCGTACGCAGTGATGAATTCCACTGAAGACTCCGGATTTTTATTTTTCAGTTCGATTAGTTTCAATAGAAACAGAAACTTGTCAATGAATTTGGCCGAGTGAACAGCTTCATGGATACCCTGGGTGCCAGTAATATTTGTTTCGTTTGAAGGAGGGAATTTTTCTGGCTATTTTGGCTTTTTAACAGGGATATGTTTTTTTTCAACGGGCCTGAGGCCCGCTGAAAAAATAAATAAATAGAGAGCCAGGGTACTTCATGGAAGAGCTACACACCTGTATAAGGCTTTATATAAGTATAAATAAATTTGAAGCAAGGACTGAATTAACCCTTCCTATGAGAAAATAACTTTGCTTTATTTGATGAAGCAGTGAAAACAATGCATTTTGCTTATCGAAAAATTAAAGCCAGTGTAAGCTATTCAGAATTACAGTATCAGGAAGTTTTCAGCTTTTTTGACTAGGCTAAGAATGAAACACGTTTTTAGTACAGAAAACCAGTTTCTTACTGTTGACTTACATTTACCATTTGTTGTCACTTGATAATCACCAGTCAACCTCCACTAATGTCATTGATCAGTTTTAAACAATTTTGTTTTATTTATTTTAAGATCTCAGCATAGCATTTCTTGAATTACTTTATTCTGTGGCCTTTATTCTACTTTCACTTTATGTCGGCAAATTTTCCTTTGAAAATATTTGTCCTGTGCAAAGAGCGCCTACAGTGTAACAAAAACTTACAACTTACAGTACTTCAATATGTGCCAATATTTCCATATGTTCCACTGACTCTGAATAGTGAAGGTTTGCATGAAAGCAAATTTTGATGTGACAATGGTCTGTTATGTGTATGGGGTACTTCTGCATCAGTGTACTGGAGCATATAGGCACCGGAGCACATTGTATTACTATAGTTTCGGGGGTTTTGTGATAGGCGTTTCTTTGGAGCTCCGGTACATGCAGAAACTACCTGTGTATGAGGCATTAAAAAACACAACGAAGGAAAAAATATATCTGACAATTTTTCATTACCATAAAAACTCACGACTGATACCTGCAGTTTCGTCAGCAACATGATAGGTCTGTACAGTACAGTGCGAAATGCTGTTTAAATTAAAAACATGCTTGGAATACACTGTATGTGGACACAGCCAGATATGAATAAGCTTCATTTGTAATTTTAAGCAGAAAATATTACTCATGTTGACCAGGCCCGGCGTTAAGCCTCTGAGATGACAACTCTTGTCAATTTATGAGCAATTACCCTGCACCTTTTGATAGCAAAATGTTTTAACCACATGCCTGATAGCTTATCGATTTCTGACCAGCTTAAATTGCTTACCTAGCTTTTTTCATTCCTTTTACCTGGAGGTGTAGCTTTAGTTTGTGATGAGTCCTGATTTGAATCTGGAATCATATTTGACCTCTTTTGTTCTTCAGTTAGTCTCAACAACAGAGCAAGTTTGTCCATGATTTAGTCGACTTCAATAGGTTCATGGAAGAAGAATTATTAAAGCTTGAATATAAATAAATTTAAGCAAGGACTGAATTAATCTTAATTCTTATTAGAAAATGTGTTTGAAGCATTGAAAATATTGCATTTGGGTATTTTGAAGCCAACCTAAGCTATTCATGTTTTGCATAAGATAATTGTTACGTTACTTTTAGCTTTTTGGCTATGCTAAGAGTGAAATAAAAATAGGTTCATTATCACAGAAAACAACTTTTTTACAATTATTGATTAACTAATTTAACCATTTCGCGCATACATTACATCTCCCTTCCTTGCGAAGATAGAACAACACAACAATAGCTAGCTGCAGTGAAATAGGAAGCATTCAACCTAAACACGAACTGTTTGAGTAGAGTCCCTGGACACCAATGATAGTTCACCGTGAAACAAACGGCTCCCTTGCTTACAGTCACACTAAGCCCTAAGGTTTGTGAATACTCATAAACAAAATAGTTCACAAGTCCAGTCTCTCAGGTGGTTTGACGGTACGACCAAAACGGGTCTTGTATGGGAGGTCAGCTCCCTCCTGTATCCGCGCATCCCCGTAGTTTCGGTAGAAGTTGGAGGAGCACTTTCTTCTGTGTGCACTTGTTTTCCTTTTTCTATATTGCCACGTTCCTGAACTCTGGGTGCGTCCGGCTGTTGTAAAGATCCACTCGGTGTTTTCACGAGGAATCTCCTGTTTCTCCGGTATTCCCCGCCATCATTGGTACGAATTGTGTAGGACCTAGGAGTATGCTCCTTTTTCAGGACGGTGGCGGGCTTTCAGGTCTTTGACTTTGTTTGGGTGTGTACTCGGTCCCCAATATCCAAGTGTTGCAGCCGTGTGGCACCCCTGTTATAATACTGGCTCTGGCTGGCCTGCCTCTGGTTCCACTTGGCACAAACCATTCTGGGGCTGTCAAGTTCCGATTTTAGCTGATTCCTGGTCGTTGGTAGAGTCGCACGTAGTCTTCTGCTCATTAAGAATTGGGCTGGAGAGGCTAATCCATCTATTTGAGTGTTCCTGTATTCTAAGAGACCGAGGTAGGGATCCTGGGGATCCGGTCTTGGCTTTCTTGAGTAGGTGCTTTGCTGTTTGAACAGACCTTTCAACCAGTCCGTTCGCTTGTGGGTAATATGGACGCATTGTTACGTGGCGGAATTCCCACTCATGCGTAAGACGAGAAAATTCTTCTGCAGCAAATTGGGGCCCATTATCTGATATTACCCTTTCAGGAATGCCAAAGCGTGCGAATATGGCTTCCATTCTGCTTATCACTGCTGAGCAAGTGGTGCTGGGCACTTTCTCCGACTCAAAGTATCTGCTGCGATAGCCCACCGCGATGAGATAGTGCTCGTCGTCAATCTGAAATAGATCGGTCGCCACAATTTGCCAAGGGCTTTCCGGGATTTCATGTGATATCATGGGCTCTTTTGGATTGGACATGCGGAACTGTAAGCAGATTGGACAGTTTGAGACCACTTCTTCTATCTGACTGTGCATGTTTGGCCAGAACATTACTTCCTTTGCACGGTTCTCGCATTTTTTTTTATTCCCTAATTTCCCTCATGGAGTCGCTTCAGCATTTCGCCTCTAGCAGCGGTGGGAATGACTATTCTCGCTCCCTCTAACACTAGATCGTAAACTACTGCGAGCTCATCTCTGTAGTTCCAGTAAGGTAGAGCTGATTTAGGACACTGACATCTTTGATCTGGCCACCCTTTCTGGATGATTCTAATTAGCTCCTGCAGCGCAGGGTCATCTCTCGTCTGGGCTTGTAGCTCTGAGATCTTTGTGTACTGAGATGGGTAGATTGGCCATCACAGTGTGAACTACGGCATCAAAAGCCTCATGTGTGTCATCGGTGTCTTTTAGGTGCAGTCGTGAAAGGGTATCAGCAATTGGAATTTCCTTTGCAGGCTTGTGGCGAACAATTACATCATACTTTGAAGGCGTAGTATCATTCTTTGAAGACGCGATGGGGCAGTTGATAGAGGCTTCTTTAGAATTGTCTCCAAAGGCTTGTGATCAGTGATGACTTCCACAGGTCTGCCGTAGATATACTGATGAAATCGCTTAGCTCCAAACACAATTGCATACATTTCCTTTTCTATTTGCGCATACTCTTGTTTGGTGGGGTTAAGGGATTTTGAGGCATATGCAACAGGTTTCCAATCCAGCAGGAGCACCGCACCTAGGCCATGCTGGGAAGCGTCGACCTTAGGGGTTACGCTCTCGTTTGTATCGAAATAGGCCAAGGTTCCTGCAGAAGCAATTAACATCTTCATGTCTTTAAAAGCAGAGTTCAGTGCACAATCCCACACAAATTCAGAGTCTTTCTTTAGAAGACTTCTCATGGGTGCAGTGGCTTCTGCTAGATTAGGTGGAAACTTCGCTAAGTAGTTGACCATGCCAAGTAGGGTTTCGAGCTCAGACTTGCTCTTTGGAGGATCCATGTCCTGAATGACAGCTATTTTCTTTTGATCTGGCTGTACTTCTTGGTCGGATAGCACGTGACCAAAGAAGCTAACCTTTGTCGTTCCAATGACACACTTCTCAGCATTCCACGTTATCCCAATCTCTCTCGAACGCTCTAAGACTCTCGTCAAATTCTTGTCATGTTCCTCTTTGGATGATCCCCCAGACCAGCATATCATCAATGATGGATTTACACCCATCAATCCCTTCAAATGACATGTCCATCTTTTTCTGGAATACCTCCTGGGCTGAGTGTATTCCAAAGGGCATGCTGGTAAACCGGTACCGACCGAACGGAGTGTTAAAGGTGGTTAATAATGAGCTCTCCTCGTCGAACGTTATTTGCCAATAGCCCGAGGTTGTGTCGAGAACGCTGAAATACGTAGCGCCGGACAGCAACAAGGTTAAATCCTCCAGGGTCGGAAGAGGGTAGTGCTCGCGCAAAATTGCCCGGTTCAGATCTCTGGGATCAAGACACACTCACAAGGCGCCTGTGCACTGCTTTTCTGGTATTGCCATGGATCTCACCCAGTCAGTTGGGGGTGGTGGATGATCAGTACTGCATCTGGTTTGAGCTCAAACACATCACTGTACTCATTAAGTACATCACTTTGGGTTTGCTCCAGTTTCAGTATTTCTTCTACAGATAATGTTAACTTTATCAACTTTAGTGAAAGACAGTCCTAGGGCAGGGTGTGCTTGTGTAGAAACCACGTAGAACGCTAGTAGTTCATTCATCTCCTTGCATTTACAGGGCAATTTACATTTTCCTTCGACCTTGAGAGATTTTCCGCCATATCCAGACAGTCCCTGGGTGGTTTTCTCCAGATTGTTTCCCTTGAGTTGATGGAACAGTTCTAACGGAATCACGTTCACTTGGGCTCCCGCGTCCAGCTTGAAACTTACTGTCTCCTTACTCTGGCCTAGCTCAATCTCCACAAAAACTTGATTTGGGGAGTTTTTGTCATCAGATATGGTTTCAACAAATAGACTCTCACTTACTTGGTAGTCGGCCTCAATATCTTCATGTACCTGTTTGTTACTCGTCCAGCACATTCTGGCAAAATGATTTGCTTTCCCGCATTTAAGGCACGTTTTCCCCACAGCAGGGCAGAAGTCCTTTGCATGAATAGCGCCACAGTTGCCACATGATTGCGTTCGTTCCTTGGAAGGTGTGTTCGAAGATTTACTTCTGTACCGCTGCCCCTCGCTTACGCCATGAACTTCTTCACTGCTTGACTCCATTGACTTTAGTTGTGCTTTCGATAGGTCATATGTTTTTGCAATTTCAATAGCTTTGTCAAGAGATAGATCTTTTCCTTCGTTTATCAGCTTTTGTCGAATTTTGTGAGAATTCGTACCAAACACGATGCCGTCCCTGATCATTTAATCCGGTTCCCTGAAAACACAATCCCTAAAAGTTTTAAGTCAGTTACGAACTGCTCCACCGTCTCCACTTCGCGTTGAACGCGATTGTGAAATTTGTATCGGGAAAACACTGGGTTCGCTTTTGGTTCTACGTGCGCTTCAAATCGATCAAAATAAGTCTTGAGTTTTTTCTTATCCTGCTCGCTGATATCCGACCAGGTGTTTACGATATCTCGCCCCTTTTCGCCACACCATATGAGCAGATAACTACGGTTTCCCTCCTCTTTCTTACTGGAAAGCGGACCACTGAACATAAGTTCCACGTGCTGCCGAAAACGCTTCCACCTTTCCGGTAAATTTTCGGCTTCCCAATCCATTTCAAGGCATTGTACTCTAGCTTAATCCATCTTCAAGAGTTTATCCCACTTTTAAAACCATGTAAAATCCTTGGTTCTAATAACAGGCTTGGATACAGTCGCGACACGCTGTACATAACACCAAGTACATCCAACTCAACAAAAACATGGCGACTCCTACTGTCATGCAGGCGAGGCTACATACGTATAAATTAGTAAACGCGCGAAACGGACGCGCATACATTACACCTGTAACTACAGTGTGTATTCGCTTATAACTGGAATATGTGGTCACAGCCAGATTTGAATAAGCCTATTTTGTAATTTCTGGCAGAAAACAATTGGTCAAGTTGACAGCTAATTAGGCCTGCAGCATATGAGATGACAACTTTTCTTAATTTTATATATTATCAGACTGCACCTTACAGTTTGCATTGATATGACGCAGAACCCTGAACAGTTCTCACTGTACAAAATTTGCCTTAGTCTGTTACTGATCCTTTTAGGTCAATGTAAAACTATCCAAAGAAAATGAGGTTATAGCAACCAATTGGTACTTGCGTCTTATATCCTTTAGCCTTTATATCAATTCTGCTGTGAAATGATGTTGTATCTCAATGAGGACAGTGAAGTTTAACATTAAGAAGAAGACATCATTGCTAATGCTAGTAGTGTGAGGGTAGCCACAAGCAAAGCAATGACCAAGGAGCCTGGTGTATTTGAATGTGTGGTTCCAAAAAATATGCATATTTCCCTACATCTCAACCTGCTGGCTGAGAAAAATCCATGCATTTGCTCACATTTTAAATCCCGAAAGAGGCAACATTTCACTTGAGCTAATCGAGCCATGCTTGATCTTTACTTGATAACCATGATAACCCCTCGGGACTCTGTGCCGTACTACACACACGTAGGCCTAGTTAACGTCGCACGTTAATTCAAGGTCCCTCAAGCAATTGAATTTCATTTTCGTCCTGTGTACTCAAACAACACTGCCTTCCCTGCATTTTGCAACGCCTAAAAGTGGCCTTCGATTTCCGCCGCTCACTCAGGAGCGAGACTCCTCAGCGGGGATGAACGAAATAGGTCGTTTTACTGAGTGTAAGTTCTACAACAGTTCCACTTACTTCAGTGATTCCTGGCTTAAATTGAGTGTCGCAAAGAAATACGAAATACCCATAACTTTTCCGTTGTTTCCAAATAGCCCGGTCTTGAGACAAAGGCTCTCGGCTTTTGATCAGCACTTCTGAGCACATACTGGACACAAAATATTTTGGCGCACTCAGTTGGAAAGTCGTTATCCGGTTAACCACGAGGTTACGTCAGCATAGTTTTGGCTCCAAACTCCGGATATTACAAAAATTCATTTTGTCACACTAGCGTCTCACTAATGATAAGCAGAACTCGAGCCATTTGTAAAAGTTAATCAAATTTTCTCTACATCCTAAAAAGATGATATTTTAAAATGTTTTTTAACAGTCAAGTTTACTTTACAGCAGGGGCACCCAACGAGTCAAATCAACCAAAAGCTATAGAAAGGCATTTTTAAGTCCCTTATGGTGTTTGAAGTCTGTTTTAAGTGATGTTTTCATTAGCTAGAAGAAGTTCATCTGTTCGGATTCCCTAGCTGAAATTTTAATTTCCCGAAAATATTAGGGAACAAAATCTTCCTTTGAGAAAGTGCAAGCTGAAATGAACTTTCCACGAACTTTCTAGGGAACTATTTTCTTTCCGAAAATGCTAGCTGACGTTTTAGACTAACAAAAACAGCAATTTCGACCTTTCCGAAAACCTTAGGGACAATGATTTCCTAACTGCGAATCGTTTAGGCCTCGTTTTAGTTACGAAGATCCGAGTGCACTCTTTAAACGACGCCGAAAACCCAAGGTGAATTACCCTCCACCGAACAGATATCTACCGAAATTTGTCGTTGGGTGCCCCTGTTTACAGTCGTTGCTAGGTCTGAAATCTCCATCGAATCACTGCGTACGTGACACACATTCATCAATAACAGATTTGCCCTTTCAAAAGCTGTCAGTCTGGTCGGAGTCCGGTAAACCGGTATGCATTTCATTTCCGTTGAGAGCTCCAAAAATGGTTAAGATACAATTGCCTTGGTCTGTACAAAGTCTGAAACGCTTATAGGTCATGGCACGCGAAGGTCTTGTAACCGTAGGTTCCACCGATCTACCCTGAAAAATGAAGAGCTGAAAGCCAGACTAACAACAGTGGATCTTCTGAGGATGACGTTACTCTATACGGGTAAAATCGTGTAAAATAGTGTAGAAATGTTAGTTATGGCTATGCTATTTGAGGAGGCAGGATGGCCGAGTGGTTTGGGGCGCTGGATTTCAGTGCGGTCACCCTGGGTTCAAATCCCGCTCTCGCCACTAGCTGGTGTTGTTCTGGGTAGTCCCTGGTTCAACTCTTCGGTCATCCTTGTAAATAGCCAACTGGTTTGCCTCCGGCCAGTTGGGATTCTTATCATGTTTATTTGAATTATTTGTTTCTGTATTTACTCGGCCCCACTAGCCTTTGTGCTATAAATACTGCCGAGGGTAAATAAAGGTTATTACTATTATTATTGTAAAGGGCATATCGAGTTTTAGGTTGGGCTCTTTCTATTTCATGCACTCGTCGTAGCTCGTATACGAATATTGTCAGGCGGAAAGCACTTCGCTCTCCCAAGATGTTTCTTTCGCTGTGTATTTGAGATTTAAAATGCGAATGATGGTGCATTCTTTTATTCAATTTAAAGAAAACATGGTTTGCAAATAGCTAAATGTAGACTGCCAGACTTTTGACAAATTGCACTCGTACCATGGCGAGAGACAGTAGAAGACAAGCCGTGTCGGTGCAAACGTAATATTTCTAGCTTCAGTCAGAGCGGATGTTATTACCCCGGCTAGTCTCACGCTTATTCCAAGAATTTGGTATTATATTATCTGCTTGAATACAAAACAGGCACAATTATATTTATGTACAATCTCCTTTCTACTATCTTCTTTTTTATTGACAGGTAGGCAGTGAGAACTTGCTGCTGAACTGCTGTCTTCCACTGGATCGTAACACACTTTGCGCTTCCTTTCTCCTACTATAATTACGCCGGCCGTAAGAATGCGTTCCGTATGTTAGTTTTAGTTTTTCCCTTGATCTCCCGACT
This sequence comes from Pachyseris speciosa, assembly GCA_016490735.1. NCBI lineage: Eukaryota > Metazoa > Cnidaria > Anthozoa > Scleractinia > Pachyseridae > Pachyseris > Pachyseris speciosa. The sequence goes on along the minus strand of JAEMWC010000173.1, from coordinate 411,108 downwards.
TTTGCATTTCTTCAATATGTGTGGAAAATTTCCACTGAATTCAAGGTGTAGATTCAGAACTGTTTATATACTGTGACTATTAAATTGACCTAGTGGTTAAATAAAGGCTTATTCATTACTGTACTAGTTTGGTTGTTGCTGGAAATATTAGATTTACAATGAAACAAATTACATGCTTCGAGGCGTATCCACTTGGTCGACGGAAAATGGTACGTTTGGAAAAACCCATTTTATTTCGGAAGGTGTTGGTATGGATGTTATACCACAGGTATGGATGTTATACCCAAGGTATGGATGCTATACCAAAGGTATGGATGTTATACCAAATGTATGGATGTTATACCCAAGGTATGGATGTTATGCCCGAGGTATGGATGTTATACCAAGGATGTTATACTGTGAACAAAGTTAATCTCTGTTACAAATTGTCACACCAGCCCAGATGCGAGATTTATGTATACAGCAGAGCGGATGGTAAAAAATGTAAAGATATTTACTTTGATTTTTAAAGCTTGAAAATTACAGTCCAGAGAAGATGTCCCAAAACTATCTTCTGAAAAATTGGGTCAGTTTTAGTATGTGAAAACCGCCAAAATTTAAAGACAGATAAGAAGGGTATGGGAAAATTCCTCGAATTTAAGCTTGAACCCACTGAAAAAATGGGACTTGATCAAGTTCATTTTTAAATGATCAAACGTTTATATAAAACATCGATACATACAAACTAAAAGTGATCTGATCAATATTCATGGGTTACAAAGTGTGCAGCAAACACTATTGTTGTCAATAAGCCTTGAAAGATGAAATTTTCGTATTTTTGCCTTCAATTCTCTGAGTCTTGTTGACGTCCTTAGTTCTTTGCTAAGTTTGACCAAATAAATGAACCTTGGTACCTTAGTGAATGTTTTCCGTAACGTATGGCGTTAGAACGCGGCATTACAAAATCACAGTTGCTAAGGCAGTGGTGAGAGTCCTTAACATTAAAGAGTTCGGATACGCAGCTTGGGACAAGATCATATTTAAGCTTGTACAATAAAATGGCGATATCTTGTAGACGCCTGTTATTATGTGTAGGTAACTTGGCGCAGGTGAGAAGTTACTCGTGTGTTTCTGGTTTGGATCTGTAAACTGCCCGCAGAGCACGGTCTTGTATACGCTCTATCTTTGTGTTATCAGATGACTTACAGAAGTTCCATACTAGATGGCAATAAGTTAAATATGGTAAAATGGCACTCTTAGAAACAATTGTTATTGTATATAAACGAGCTACATCGGGCTTTGTATCGTTCCTCTTCATCAATGAATATCAGTAATTGGTGTAAGTGTCTATTAATGTGAGAATTGTTATTTATGGCATCTATTCAAAGAAGGCAAAGGTAGATGTGGCAAGAGAAAGGAAAGTGAGATGAGCCGACGAGAATTGCGTGACTTTAGGATTAGCTGAACTACTAGTTATCCTTAGGCAGCACTATCAGAGAACAAAAAGTTTTGGACGAAGTCAGGGGCAAGACAAAATTACACAAACATAACTTACTGCAATTAAAATTTGAGGCGATAAATCTACAGCTGGCTCGGCCGTGAAACAAAATGGTGGCGTTTTGGGCGAAAACCGGAGCACAGAAAATCGAAGATTCAACGGAATCCAAATTTTTCTTCACAGGTGTGCTTTTAATTCTAAGAAGAATCATTTACTAATTTAGGATCAAAAGAATTTGGGGGATGGGGGGGGGGGGGGGGGGGGCTACGGAGGTATACTTTAACCGTTCTGTGACTTATGAAGAACCTGGAACCTTTGCCTGAGAGACTATTTAGAGGAGGTGTGTTGTAAGAAAACATTTTGCACTTTCTGGAGAGCAGTACTGCGTGAGGAATTTAATGAACACCAAAATAGACGGATAAATGAGTGAATAGACTGACAGGCTTTACCTAATATCTCAAAAACGAGTGCGAGTGTTTCATAAGGGGTTCCAAACACCGGGAAAAGCGTTGAAGCGGGGAGCACTCCGTTATTGTGTCGACGTGTTTGTGTGGTTCACTGGGTGGGTTGGGTGGACGGGTGAGTCAGAGAGTGAATGAGTAGTGAGTGGGAGGGTGATTGATTAATTGATTGATTGATTGATTCGTTGGGTGGTTGATTTTACTGAGTGAGTGAGTGAATGAACAAACGAAAGAATGTCACACTGGAGATAGCCCTGTGCTATTTCCGTATTTCGGCAGGAAATCAGGGAAAAAATAACAAACCGAAGACAAAAAGAGAGAAAATTTATGATCTTTTAGTGGTTTCGAAACTATTTTTTTAAGCTTAAATTTTATTGAAGGCAGAAATCCGATCAAATGCATGTGCATATATCTCAAAATCAGACAAAATGGTGTCAAAAACAGTTAGAGATCTTTGTTCAAAGACTGTTAACAGCGATTTTTCGCCGTCTAACTTGATTAATTCTCGATTTTTTTGGTTTTGTTTATGTTTTTGTCTTCGTTTTTTGTGTTGCTCGCACCGGTAGGAATCAGCGCTTGGATTTTTTGGCTGGCTTTGGTAATTTTATAGTGTCGGTAAGAGTCTGCGAGGGAAATTGGTTTTTTTAAACCTTAGTTAAATTGAAGGCAGAAACTCAAGTTCGAGGGAATACATGCCGATAAAGTGCCGATTTTCAAATCAAATAACTTGGCCGAATATGCATCAGAAATTCCCACCAGTAACTTTCCAAACAGTAGGAATAGTGAAACAGGCTATGCAGAGGAAGAACAAACACACAAAGGTGATAATGTTGATGACGACGACGACGGCGACGACTATGATGATGATGATGATGATGATGATGATGATGATGATGATGACGTCGATGATAACGATGAAGATGATGAGGACGAAGAGGGCACTTATGAGGACTACGGCGATGATGACGAAGGTAGTGGTGGTGATGTCAGTGACGGTAGTCATGACAAAGATGAGGAGATAATCAGACGACGGTAAAGAAGGACGATGTATTGCATGAGAGATTATTGAAAACAACGGCTATGGCTCGGTCGTTAATTAGGCAGTAGTAATTCTCATAAGTGTTTTAGTATGAAAGAAAGAAAAAAAAAGCTGAATTATATTGGATGCAGAGTTGTTATTACTCTCGCAGAAACCTATTTTAGTTTCATGCATGTGTTCACTTTTTATGTTAAGACGTAGTTGTTTACATTTCACATTTCTGTTATAAAAAATCCCATCTTTGTATCTTTGGGAACCCTGTCAATCGATTTGTTGTAAAAGATATCGAACAAAATACGATCAAACTAATGATGTGACCAAAGCTAAAGTTATATAAATTAAAAGCCTGGCATAAAATTAACTCTTTTCCAACGGACGTTTTGTGCCTCTATTTTTGCAATTTCCGGAGGGTAGTAGGTCAAATCGATCTCGTTATCCCATATAAGGGGTTACCACGAAGATTTCGCTGGTCCACAACACCGAAGGGCCTATCATTGTAATTTCACGCTCGTCACGCAAGCTATCGTTTATCTGTAACCGATCACTGCAGCTACAACTCGGTACGTATTTGATTTATAAATGTGCTTTTCGAGCCATTTTTCACTTCAGAAGCCCCCTGCCTGGCATCATAAAGCTTGATTAATCGGTACAGGCAATCCTCTTAAAGAAAACAGAGGTGAGAAGCAATTGTGGCCGCCGAACATGTTCGATCGAATCATGGCGATTCACGAAGTGAAGTTGAGTTCCTAGCTGTTCTGTGAGTGGATTCCGCGAACTCGCATGGCAATTTTGGCGAGTTTTGACTTGTAAATAATGCAATCGGTGCAATATTTTGTCAGCAGGACCGGGTGGCTCGACACTTAAATCGATATCTGAAATGGAAATTGGCGGACTTCCGTGATACCGCCGTTATGCAAGAATTTCCAAAATTCCTTAGGGTTATTCACGTCGCGCTAAGGAAGTGAGCAGGAAATTATGGAACAGATGATAAGAAGTAGAGTCGAAGTTTGCTAGCAATGTGGACTTTTAGCTTTAAGAGCAATTTTTGTCTTAAAAACTTCAAGACAAAGCTGCGTATTTTGCAACAGAATAAGGTCATGTTCTATGAAGATTGGGAGGTTTGGTTAGTTTAGAGGGTGATTAAAATCTAAATAACTGATTAACTGGTGATAATAATGGTTCATTTCAAACGTAGTCCGGGATTTGAGACAGTTGTGGGGTTTCGAGGCGGGGTGCAACAACACACCATATTTGGTAAACCTCTTGGAAAAGAGTTAAACGTAAGAGATAAAAGCTGATGCTGCGAAATATGTGCGTGTCTGAAACACTAGATGCATGCAGTGAAATCCGATATCCCACCCCTCCGGCTCGGCTCAGCAGATGTTGGTGGGAAGCCTGGCGTAGTTTATAAATTATATAGAACCACACCAAACTTATGTATCCAGTCAAGAGAGGATGACATTCTCTCTTGATCCAGGTAACTATGCTATCCAGAGCATACCTCGTGTCGTGTACAAATTTCCGTGTCTACCAGCTAGGATGCAATGCCTGTTATGTGGAGGATCTCAAATATTTACAGCATTATGAACCATATCTCGCCTCGACTCTTTTTTGTTTGTTTCCATATAAGCTCCTACCAGCTTGCGACTCACTTCCGGCTTCTAGCTTTAACCAAAAGTTGAAATATTTTACATCGTTCTTTATAAAATTATCTTGCAGTTTGTCTCTCATGAACAACCCTAACTAGTTCTGTATATTGATTTGCCTTTTATACTGCAAAGCATATGTTTTCTTTCATACTTCCTTTGTTTGTTTTAAGAAGAAGAGTTTACTCAGTTCAGTAGCATACTCTGTGTTAGACCTAGCCTAGTATTGACTGTTTTGAAATTGTATTGCTTTTAGAGCGTGACAAGCGTGGTTAGCGGCGGTGTGACTGACAGCTGTCTTAAGGGTCCACCCCTAAAGAATGAAGATTAACAGTCATGACACGTATTGTAAACGGCACTGGTTTAAAAGTGTGAAGTCTTGTACGAAACGTTTCTTGAGAAAAAAAGTCTCAAAAGGCTTTAAGTGTCAAGCTTCGCGTATACAAACGATTTGCTGTAGCACAGAAACAAGATACAGCGGCGAAGCGCTTTGATTGGCAACGGACGACTGGCCGTTATTAAACGCGACATTGTTGGTGTGCTTGGGCTCAACGGATAAACAGCTAATCTTAAAGTGTAATGGAAAGTTTAAAGATCGAATCATCAGTTTTTCAGAGGGCATTGATTTCAGGAGGACACCCTCCAAACTAAAGTAAGTGGTACTATTTTAGTTTGGACGCCTCCGTGAATTCATAGCACGAGTGATATTAAGCTTATGACCGTTCTCAACATGTTCTGGTGTGAGCTAAATTTTTATATTGTGCAGATTGGCATTATCACAAAACTGAAAGTCGCCAAAATAATTCGTAGAATAAATCCTAGCTATCTGATGTTCTGCCAGTATGCCCGGGCTAAATGTTCACGAATTCCTGGCGTGAGATATTTAACATGATCGTTCAACCGTATGCAAATATTATATTTGTGCAGATTGACATTATGACACAACTTCAAGTTGGCAAAATAATTAGAATAATTCCTAACCATGTTCTGACAATGTGCCCGGGCTGAATGTAATTGCTGAAAAGGGAATTCATTGAGTTACGCGGCAAACCTGCAGAAGTTTTAAATGCATTGTAATGAAAGAGAGGTTGTAATATAACTTGAGCCATTCACAACCTGAATATACTTTATTTGAAACAAATAATAATTATATGTAAACTGCGGTGAAAAAAGTGACTATAAGGTGTGATTCTCACCGTGATTCAAACAACTTATGTGTTAATTAACGAAGCCAGATCCAAGGTTTTTGTGTTTTATATTTGAAACCCTGGACATGTTTCATTGGGGTGACAACAAAGAGTTAATGGGGCGGCTCACAACGCTCCTACCTTGGGTTAACTAATTTCGTTGAATTTCCCTTGGTATTCAGCGTTCGTGTTCCAAGCAGCAGGATAATAGAGCCTAGCTGGTGCTTTAGTTCCTCATGAAATGGAATATAAAGAGCGTTATCCATACAAATTTGATAACTTCAAAAATTAACCGTGAACGTGACCGCAGGCCCTAAAAAAGTCTCGTGATCCTCGTGACTGCAGCGCTCACGCTTGCCGGCTTCTGAAACCTAAAAATAGATAGGTTATAGAGCACATTTCAAAGCCATCACTAAAAACAACTTCCATTTACAACTAACCAGTAATGATAGCACTATAGACCAATGATAGCATGTTCCCACGGCACGTGCGCTATGATAACGTTTTCTGACTATTTTGCAACATTACTTCGTTCAATTATTCAAGTCTGCCAACTGTTACGTTTCAAACAAACAAAACAGCGATTAGTTTCAATAGCCAATGCACGTATGTTTGGCACCTAAACAACGTGAATTATAGGTAAGAACTAATTTCATTTTTTTATATTTTAAATAGAATATATATTTTGACGAAGGCAGCGATCAGAATTTACTAGGATCTTGTTGAAGGTAAGGACACAATTATTTCAGTATTAGGTAAATAGCCTTCAGTTAAACTAATTAATATTGCAAACATAAGTACATGTAAAACAGGCCACAAAGCGAAAGTTTTTCAAGTGCTGCAGGGCCCCTGTGGGGCAGGGCCGTAGCTAGTATGACGCGAACCGAGGCAATTGCCTCGATAAAAATGTTGAATTTAAGGTATTTTCGTTACTTATTGTGTTTGTCTTATGAAAAAATAACAGGCTCTCTAATTTCACAGTTGCGTATGCATTTTCTTGAGGCTCCTCAATGCAAGAGGCTATACATTGCAAAATAATAATGAATATTAAAGAGATAATTTTTTTGTTGGTTCTTTTACCGGCATTGCCTCGGTAACAATTTTCGTCTGGCTACGGCCCAGCGCTGTGGTCGTAGGGGGAGCAGGGTTGGCGTGGGGGACTAGCAAGGCTGGCGTAGTGGTGAGAGCGCTCGCCTTCCACCAAAACATTAGGGAGGAATTTGTTCCCTTCAAACGTCATTGAGAATGTTATTAGAAAATTTCTTAACAATCACTTCACCTCCGATTCCTCTCAGGGTGCTATTCGCCACGACAATTGTTTATATTTTAAATTACCGTACATCGGTCCTTTTTCTATCACAACACAACGCAGAATTAAGAAATTAGTTAGCACTTTTTGCACTGACCTAGATATTAAGTTTGTGTTTACTCCGTTTAAAATCAGGAGATTGTTTGGGGTTAAGGATTCCATCCCTACGGATTTACGATCGCGAGTCATTTATAAGTTTTTATGTGCAGGCTGTAGTGCCTGTTATGTTGGTGAAACCAACACACATCTTGCCACTCGCATCCGTGAACATCTCTCCTCCGACCATCGCGCAGAATGCCTGGACATCATTAATTATTCATAACCGGTGAAGCGGCAAATTCGAAAGTGCGCGTGCCTTGAAATGTCCTGAATAAGAGAAGAAAGGGTCCAAATTGGCCCACTAGGGCTGATAAAACTTAGTTTTCTGATTTCCAGGAGTTATAACTTCAACTTTCACGCGCGGCGTTTTGAAGAAGGTTGTACCTTCCATTTAAGCCGAGAAGTAAGTGGATATAGAACGTATAAGGATTTGCCTTTTGCGTTTTAAACTGGACAAAAATCGGCCATTTTTTCTATGGGGGCCGTTTTCAACAGCAACTTTTTCACTATCTAAACGCCCTTTCGAATTTTCACGCACGGCAAATGGAAGATGGATCTCTTTCGGAACAAAATCCGTTTCAACTTCGAAAATTGGTCAACGAGAACCTTTCGCCTTTTGAGTTTGAAAACTACTTGTTGGAGTTGTGTTTGGAAACGGTGCGTCTCGGGTTGAAGAGCTATTGTCTTAAGCACAGGTCTGTATAACAATGGCTGTCAAGATTAACAATACCCATTCAGGAAAACCACTCAACTATAAAAAAGTCACAATTAGCGCGAATTTCAAAAGTATCTTGTTGGCGCAGCTGATTTATTCAAACCTGTTCCGCAATGAGTAAGGCAAGCGAAAACGTAAGTGATCGGGAGCTCTTTTTCAGAGCTCTTCGAAAACCCGATCCACCGCTTTTGATCAATGTTGTACCTCCTTTTGTTAACGAAAACAGTCCAATGTTTCACTTCCAACTAAACGGCGAAGCAGTTTGGAGATGGAGAGAAGTTTGTGGGCAACCGAGCACAGTGTTTGAACTTTTGCAATCAAGTGTTCTGCCTCTTGGCTACCGATTAGCGGAATCTGCTCGCGAGCGTGTCGGACGTGCATTTGCCGAAAGTATAAGGCGATTTTGGAGAAAGATACAAGACAGCAAAAACACGAAGAAACGGAAACAAATGCGAGCGGAGACATGGTTAAAACTGGGAGTAAACCCGGAGGAGATGGAGCAAACACCAAAAGACGTGTTGGCGCACCTTATGCAAGATAACAACAATCTTCGCGCGAGCGTGGAGGAAACGGCGGCCGATTTGTACCACAAGATGCGCCAGAGACTAGCCCACTCTGGAAATGATTTTACGGAAGTAGGAAAGAAGCAGCAATACAGACATTTGACACAAATTCAGTAAGTTAACTTTAATCAAGTGTTTCAACTATTGTTAACAATATGGTTACCAAGGGTAACACACAAATTATGACATGACCTGAGAACATAAGCTACATGCAGTTGTATAATTAGCATCGTATCGAACTCTGTTATTTCTTTGTAGAAAGAAAGCCAAAGAAGCACTCTGGTTCGGAGAAACTTATGGACTAATGCCTGAGTCCTTGATGCTCCGGGACAAAACTGGACAGAGCCATGAAATCAAGTTAACAGGTAACTATACTTACAAAAGCAGTATATTTTACAAGAAAAATTCACTAGAAGAGCAAGGGATGACCGTACTGTTGTCACTTTCTTGGCAGATGATCCTGACAAAGAAAACGTCCCTATCAGTATATAACTACCTGCCACACAGAATGAAGACCATTCAAAGCAAGGAGAGAGTTGTAAAGGTAGGGAGACCTGTCTATCAAGACCACCCAATAACATAACATTTAAAAGTTAAGCCACTTGATCATTAAACATTTCAAAACGGTAATATATTTATCATCATATTGTCATAATTTCTATTCCTCTTCAGAGAAGAAAAAGCATGCGTATGAGAAGTTGCCCTCAGCCGAAAAGGAGAAAATCAGGACAATACCATACATCATGGACAAGTTTTCAATTTCATGGGAGGCTTACCATGAGCTGACCCAGCAGGACCAAACACTGCCTAGATCCTACTTGGTAGAGGGATGTCAAGCCACCGTAGACTCCAGGTGGAACATTAGGAAAACACCAGGGGACCAGCCTGGAGCTGAGTTACCATTTGAAGATCTACTGAAACAACAAATTGAAGAACATGTAAGTAAATCATAATAATTATATTAATAGTTTATGATTACATAGTGTGGTAGTTTTTGGGCACCACCGCTAACAAACTGTCTACTTTTAGCACATAGCTTGGTTAGCAAAAATTTTTTATATTTTCCATTTTGTTACAGCTAAGGAAGTCCAACCAACCAGAAGACCAAAGCCCAACAGTAAAAGTGAAATTATCTGGCGATGGTGCAAGAATGTCCCATTCCAGCAATTTATTTGTTTGTTCATTTTCTACCTTGGATGAAGGTCAAAATGTACTCTCTAGTGCAGGTACAGTGCACTTACGTTAACTATTTCTAATTTTCTAACTACAAGCCTAACTGCCAACAGTTTGATTCTACTGAAAATGTTGGAAAGTACCAAGTATAAAGTTAAACCTTTCAACCAACTTGGCCTCTTGTTGTTTTTACAGGCAACCACACTATTGCCGTACTAAAAACGTCTGAAGATTACAACAACCTGAGAACTGGTCTGACAAATGTGACAGCAACTGTCAATAAGCTGATTAATGATGGATTGATTGTAATGAATGGAAAGAAAGTAAAACTGCAGTTCTTCTTGGGGGGTGATTACAAAGTAAGTACAATGCATATGACTTGACTCTTGGGGGGTGATTACAAAGTAAGTGCAATGCATATAACTTGATGATGACATAGCAATATAGTTTTAAAAAATGTGAGGCTTCCTACATACTGGATAATGCTGAGTTGACAGTTTTCTTTTATTACTATTATTATTCCAACAGTTTCTACTTCTAGCAATGGGGATGAAGGGGGCTATTTCCAACAATTCATGCATCTGGTGCTTGATCCACAAAAAAGACAGGTACTATTCCAAATAGCTTTGCATAATTCTAATCTTCCTTGATTGTTTAAAAAAGTCTCATGTTTCTATCATTGTTATTGTTGTTTCTTAGTGTCTATGTTGATCTTTCAATTTTAGGTGCAACATGAATGTCCCATACTCTTATTACCAGTCGACTAACATGAAACGGAAACTGGGTCCGGACTGGCACAAGCAACCCGGATGCCAGCACCAGCCAATATTTAAGATACCCCTAGGCAACATTATAATTGACGAACTCCACCTCATGCTGCGAGAGATGGATCGACTGGAAACAGGCCTAATACTTGAAGTTGTAGATTGGGATGAGGTAGAATAATTTTATTAATTGTTTACTCTCTTAACAAATTTGTTTAAAGTGTAACTTATTACAAAGATAGAAAGGTTTCTGCACATGATAATACAGATAACACTATCATACATGTATCAACAGTCTAATCATACTAATAAATTTTACCTCTTATCAATTCAGGCTGACAACAAAGAAAAAACCTCATCTGAAAGAAAGTCCATCCATTTAGATGCACTCCTAACCACAGTACGGTCACCGGGGATTTCGCTCAATGTATGGAAACCAAAGAAATCAGGAAAGAAACTGGAATGGACATCCCTGCTGGGTGGAGAGAAACGGTTGCTCCTGAGAAAGCTTCCCTGCTATTTTTCAAAGTTGTTACCACCACAAAGAGCACCAGCTGTTCAACAACTGTGGACTGTGAGTAAAAATAATTATTCAGATACTAAAATCATGTTTCCTCTCAGCTCACTGTTGATCAATAAATTAGTCGTGATCTTGCCTGAGAAGCACTACTTTTATCAATCACTGATGATCCTCTTTAATATTTTCAGGGCTTTCAGGAGATCCTGGACCTAATCAACAAAGACATCCACTCTGATGATGAAGTTAACAAATTACAAGATAAGGTCTGTGTTAGTAAATGCACCCAGACCGCATTTTTCAGTTCCCTTTTCCCTGATGATTACACCCAAATTAAAAAAAAATCCATGGCATAACAACCTTCACCACCCTTTTTGGTACATGTACATTCATATGTTTGCACAAACAAACATTTACTTTATTCTTGTTCTCTTCATGTAGGCTAGAAGTTGGGGAGGCTCTTTAGCAAGAATGGCTGGGAGCGGACCAGGCTACACAAATGAGACGATCATTACACCATACATTCACATCATGATTTATCACGTCCCCACAATGATACGCAACCATGGTTCACTTAAGTACTTCAGTGGCCAAGGTAATCTTTTTTCAATGCAGTAAAACTTTGTTACGAGAGAGGGAAAGAGAGAGAGAGAGATCAACTTACTTAACAATATATGCCTCTTATCTTTTATCAGAAGTCAAGAAAGATGAGATTCTTACCTTTTCATTCTTTGTCTTCTTTTATCAGGAGTTGAGAAAAAGAATGATGATTTTAGGCGATTCTTCCATCGGAAGATAAACAGGTGGGATGCTTGCACCAGTCTCCTGCTTGTTGAAAAGCGTCAAGAAGCACTAAAACGTTGTGAAAGACAGCCCCGTCACTATGTGAAGAAAAACACAAGTTTCTGGCACGAAGGAGGTAAACAAGATTCAGCAAAGAAAGTGCCTCGGATTTCAGCTGTAAAGCAACCAAGCAAAGATATCCTGGTAATCTCTAGTGCTACCGACTATCCTCAGAAGAGGAAGATAACCCAGTCAGCTGATGAGTTGAAGAAGCTGAAAATTGCTGACCTTGTGCAACTCCTTGATGACCTCACAGGACATCAACTCAGTCTTCCCAAAAAACCAAGAAAACCAGATCTTATTTCTAAGATAACTGAGGTAGCCATTTTGCGATCAAATTAATTCTTCAATTGTTTGACTTCAGAGTACAGCAAATCTGTTTTGAAAACAAGAAATTATTGTTTGTTTGACTTCAGAGTACAGCAAATCTGTTTTGAAAAAACGAAATTATACTTTGTTTGACTTCTTTATAGAAACAAGGAATGGCATAAGCTTAATTTCAAAACACATTAGATATGTTTGAAACAAGAAACATCTTAGAAGTTGAAAAATTATATAGCCTTGACGAGCCTTGACTGAAGGATGCTTGTTTGCTTTTACCGACGTAATTGGTGGGATAGGTCGATGAGGTTGGGTTACTTGATAAAATAAGACATTGGTTACTTACCTAATTGTGTCTGCAATTCTTTTCACGTTTAGTTACTTTTACATTGTCGAAAGTTTCCACGAAAACAAATGAAACCGTTGTGTGTATACTGGCATCCACGCCATTTTCACGCTTAACGCGCATGGCTATGACAGCAAGAACGCTAGCCAGACATATCGACTAATACGAGGATCGCCTTGGGGAGGAGGGGAGGGTTAATTTCTCGTGTACTGTGTTTAGTTCTTTCTTGTCTCTTCACACTGGATATCGCCTATTTAGGCAAAACAAGGGTTCAGGGAGTCGGGGGGGGGGGGGGGTAGCGAAACGCAAGTTTGGTGTTATCAAACGAGTTGAACATCTGAGTGTGGTATGTGTTGGTATTGACTTTTTTTTATGTTTGGTGGCTTCTAAAGAAACCGTTGTTTTTCTTCCATTTTCTTCCATTTCCTTCATTGAGAAACTGCATGGTAGCTTTTTCTGAATACAATGCGCAGACGCTCGATCGGACGGGAAACCTTCTGTCCATGTTGATAGAACGCAGGAGACTTTGACAGCAACAGACGGAAAGTCACCTGAATTACACGGCATCGGCTTCCATTGGCGTTGATAGTGCGCTCTGTGTAGGTTTCAAGTCCAGCTCTCTGAAGGTCCTGACCTTGGATGTTAATCGGCGTAGCTCTGAAATCGGCAGGCAGACTGGGAAACAGGAAACGCACCACGTCGTGTCTTATTTCGATTGATTCTTCGTATTGGAGAGGAACTTTCATTCCTCTTTCAAATACGAGCCCAATTCTTTCTCGTGCCTCTTCTATGCGAACTGGATCAGGATTAGGGCTCTCGAAGGCTTCTACTAAGTCTGCCGGCAGGTGATCTTTCGGCTCCCAGGTGTTTTGGCTGGCACAGTATCCATGCCATTTGACCATGTAGTAAAGTCTGCCGTTAAGAATCTTTTTGGCCATGATGCGCTCAGCTTCGAAGGTGCCAAGAGCTTCAGGTTTACTTTCACATTTACGGCCACGGGGAATCGAAGGCGTCTCAATGGACTTGTAAAATCCTTGAGGCGGACGAGAACGTTTCTCCATAGTCTTTTCGTTTGTCACTCTCAGCTAAAACGGTTTATACTGTATCTGTAGGTTACTGTGGATTTTATAATGACAAATCATGGAACA
>JAEMWC010000173.1:370000-390000 GCA_016490735.1 Pachyseris speciosa | reverse complement strand
TGCGCCTACAACTTCGAAATTTGGGGCAGCGAAACTGCAGGTGCTCGCGGCGTCTTCCTCTACATCTTCTTCATCACTTACTTTATACCACTCAGTGTTATAACCATCCTTTACATCAAAATCGTTCGTAAGCTATGGTTCTACGTAATAGCTGACAAGACTCTAAGTAAAAATCAGCGACGGCAGATTCGGCAACGATTCGTAAACATAAAATTGGTCCGATCCCTCATCACCATCGTTGTTATATTTGCTCTTTGTTGGCTTCCTTCTCAGGTATATCATCTATACCTGGCGGTAACCGGATGGAAAGTTACCCCACCACTTTATGTAATGTATCTCTGTTTTTGGTTTGGCCACGCAAACAGTGCCATTAATCCGTGGCTGTACATAGCCCTTAACAGAGAAATGACGGGTTATGTTATAAGTAATGTGTACAATCTATAAACTTTAAGTAGAAAATCACCATAGAGACAAGAAGTATAGAACCGTGTCGTGTTACGTTACAAATGAGTGCAGGTTTTTCTCATGGGTTTGCACGTACGTAGCCTGGCTTGCAGATGTAATTTGACATTTTTTAGTAACTTCTGAGAAGCAGCGCCGAATTTATCGTTCTGTGTACCAGAATTTGAGTACGCGCTATGATTGGCCCGTCAACAAAAGGCTTTTGTTGATGGGCAAATCCGGAGCACTTGTATATAACTTGTCTATAACTTGTGGCACTGTGCCTATGAAAATTTGACGGGTTAAAACAAATTAAAAAGAGTTTTCGCTACAGGGGTGCCATTACATGGAACAGTCTACCTAGCGAGGCTAAGCAGGCCACTAGTTTAAATAATTTTTATGCTTTAATTAATTTATTAAGTAAGTAAGTATTAAGTTACTTTTAGGACTTACTGTAAGATATTTTAACTTAGTCTAAACTTGAGTAGTAGATTTTTACTACTTTTAAATTAATAGTCATCGTGTTTGTAATGCACAGCTCCATTGCCTAGTTTCATACCGTCATGTATTCGGTCGAGTGCAGACTTTCGCGGACAAATTACAAAAAAAACATAGCTTTTGCCACGAAGTGGCACTGGAGTTGTGCGTCCTTTTGTTTTTGATACAATAAGCTCGTGATAAGGATGTCTTTTCTTTCGCAACAGCGGACGTCGTGTTTGTTTGTTTGTTTTTTTTTTTTCTTTAATTTGTCCGCGAAAGTCCGCACTCGACCCATTACCTCACGGTATAAAACCAGGCAATGGGAGAGCACTCTTTAGTGAAATGGACTCCGTGGTTAAATAAAGTTTTGATTGATCGATTTGATTGAACACCTCTATTATTGATTTTGTCAAGAATCGACCAGACATACAAATATTACTGTGGTTTGATGGCATACTTAGTCAATAAATTGGTGAAAATCAGAATGAGTTCAGAGGGCATAAAGTTAGCCTATGGAACGGTATTTCTTTTTTTCGAAAAGCTTTAATGATGTCAGTGATGACATCGAACCGCTTTAATATTTGTATTTCTTGACAGCTTGTAATATTACCCGAAAAAAGCAAAGAGCTCGCTATTATAATTAAAGGCGGCTCCGGCCAAACGGGATATGTTCGGTCACCAAACATATCCCGTTTGGCCGGGTGACCAAACATTTTACTGTTTGGCCACCTTGTTTGGTCTTGTTTGTCGTGTTTGGTCGTGTTTGATAACCGTTTGGACAGGCCAAACAATGTTTGATGATGTTTGGTCACCGAACATTCCCCGTTTGGCCAGGGGTTAATTGATCAGTTGCTCTTGTTCAAATCATCCTTCCACTCGCACACATTTCTTCTCAACAATTTTTTATGATTTCCAGTTTAACGTTTTTGTACTATTTTGACCACGTGGGGTGTTTGTGTATGTGCTATGATCTTTAGCATCAAGTTATATGCTTTCACTTTCTTGTAAACAACAAATAATCACTAAACGAAAATATATGACTGTGAAAGAAATGTTGTAAGGGTAAGGGTGTTTTCCTATATGGCTATCGCGCACTGTCAGAATTACCTCATGCTTTTCTTTCAAGTCCACCAGGAAATCGCCGATATTCCAGGGTAGTAACGAGATATATGGGATCAGGAATCACGGCCCCAGGATCTGGGATCACAATTCATGGTATCAGGATCAGTAATGTTTTTAAGGGATCAGGGATCGGACTCAGATAGTAGCCTGAAAGAAAAATTTAAATAATTGCACACTTTGTAATGAAAAGTAGCCCTCTGGCATGAATATTAATTTACTCGGCTTCTTTTACCAGTCACGCAATCAATTCATTTTGCAGTTTCTCACCGTCGGAATACATAATACTGTTTTTCTTTTCTTTTTTTTTTTTTTTTTTTGCAATACAATGCAGGGCGCTTGCGGTTTCTGGTGTGGTGAGCTTCGCCTTGCTTAGAAATCAGATAACTCCGCGCTGTTCTTGACCGACCAGTGTACTCAAGTGTACTTGTTTACACGTGGTCTGTGGTTTCAGCACTTTAACTGTTTTGAGGCATTGGGAAACGGAATGGAAAAAAGTGGGCGCACTCCGCGCTTTCTCCCCTCGCTTCGTGAGCGCCCGCTTTCCCCTTCCCATTCCTTTTCTAGCACCTGAAAAACACCACATTTGCGCCCGCTATTAAGCAAGCTAAAAGGAATTCCCGCTTGATTGCTCAAAGTGGGAATCTTGTTTTCTAACTTAGACACTTCCATCTCAGCTCGCTAGGACCTCTGGTACTCAGAAATTAACCACATTTCCATGGAAAAGTGAAAAGAAATTTATTAAGTTGCGATTTTGAGTTAGCGGTAAGCGTAAAGTGTCGTTAAAACAATAAGCAATGTAAAGTAATAATAATAAGCAAAAATTTAGGATTACTCGTATGCTACTATTTAATTTCGGAGCTTTCGCTGAGCATTATCGTTACCCGATTTCTAGAATTCTAATGAACATCAGTTACAGTTTAAGAATATAAGGAATGTTATAGTTTTGAAGTTTATTCTGGCAACTGAAAAATTCAAATCGTGAAAAGTTCTGTTTTCTGTTTCATGTTTTATACAAAACAGTCTTTATAATATTGCTACTTAAACATACGCGCGGCGCTTTGCACAACATGTTTATAAGTTTATAACCCTACGAAGACAACTCCTTCTTCTCCGTGAAGTATAAGCAAATTGAAAATAAGTGTGCATATGACAAGTTGCTTCAGGTAAGCACCCTTAAGTTTTGCTTGCAAATAGTCCGTACGCCTACCAATTGCATCATGGGATCAGAAAATTTTAGTGGGATCAGGGATAAGACTTTGCCACGTTTTTGGGATCAGCTGGCGCCTGTTTCTCAAAACCCCCGAGAACGTTTCGGGCCCGAAAAACTATTTTGCATGCACTGGGTTCGTTACCAGAAATTCGATTTCTAACATTTTAAATGTACTTTTAAGAAAGTACGCTATAAAACTGAGAAATACATTGGGCTAGTTTGTTCAAAACGCTCGTAAAATTCTTTAGAAAACTTACTTGAAAAACACTTCTCGGGCCCGAAATGCTTTCCGGAGTTTTGAGAAACGCACGCCAGGGCTCAAAATTTTTCGCCTACATATTTTATTCGTCCATTTTTTAAATCGTTCACAGTTTTTAGTCTTTGCTTTGCTTATAATATCTTTTATGATTTTTGCTGGGCTTTTTATTAAGAAATTAATTAATGAGTTAATTAATTAATTAATATCCTGGGCTGGAAAAACTGTCAAAGATGTGACCCAATTGCGCGATCCACTTTTCATGAGGGATGTTACAAATGTATTAATGTTTTTGTCTTCTTGCTCTTTTCTTGATCTTTCCTGTTTTATCTTTCCTTTGATTTTTTCCCTTTGATTTTGTAAAGTAAATTTTGATTTTGTTCTGTGTATTCTTAAGATGAATATTAATAATAATATTAATAATATACGAGGACTTGTCCGCCTCGACTAGCTCTAAAGCTATTTGCGGCCCGGACTATTAAGAACTTTCCTTTCTTCTCAGAAAAAAAAATGTGACTTGTAATTAATTTGTAATTAACTTGCTGATTTCCCTTTCCAAAATGATGGCTGTCTTATTACTCACTTTTAGTGGCGCGTTTGCCTCTCCAATGTTGCTTATTTCTGAGGTACCCATTTGTATACAAGACCATTATACACATGTACCTCAGTCTATCTTTAAACGTGTGTTAAGAAATAGCATCCCAATACCCCACAGTGTGTATCCTCATCATTACCATTGTTATCAAAACTACAATTCGTGAGACTGCCTTTACAAATTTGTCTCCGGTGGTATGTGCTGAACAGCTCTGGACATTACAACAAAGAATATCTGAGGCAGTCAACATTCGACCAATACAAAATGTAAGGTGAACATCATGCATAGTCTAGAGCAGAAGCGCAGAACTATCAACGAACGGATAAACAAGAAGCGAAACTACGACGTACGAATTGATGCAACATTTCGTCGCTTTTGATGCAGAAGGTTTGGATTTCATTATACTAGGATAGCGAACTACGACCAGAGGTTATTACTTTGCTTTCGTCGACCTACCGGGTCCAATGAATTATGGACTAGAGGGTCCGTGACGGCTTCGCGATTAAGATAAACATCACGAAAAGATGCTTAGAGCCTAACTGAATTTTTTTTCGACGCGTTGACACTTTATGCTATGATTTCTATCTATTTCAGTTCCAGCTTTCTTCAACCCCATCCGATTGGGTTCAAGGGCAGCTCAATTTGCCCAAACGACTATAACAACTCATTATAGAAGTTAGCGCTAACCCATGAAATAGATCCCGAAGAGACATTATGTTTGTTAATTGTTACAAATTTTTGAGCTGGATGCTTAACAAAGGGTCTCGGGTGAAAGTTTTGAGCATGACGTGGGTTGTTTACCATTCAATCGAAAAACCGGTTGGTCGGAGGTTGCAGTAAATTAGACGCATCGAACACCCAAGGAATCCCGTTTTCTTCCGTTTGGGAAGACGAAAATAGGCTCTTCATTTACATTCCAACCTAAATTTCTGGATGTTTTTGGTAAATGTTAAACAACCATGAATAGCGTTGTTATCGTGCTCGTTATCTTGTCAGGTGCCAATCAATTAAGTGCAGACAATTTCATTTTATACCTTTTTCAGTCGTACTTGCTTTAACAACGTCGGGAAATCCTTGGGTAATGATACTTTTAAGTCCCCGAACAATGCACGACATCGAAAAGCGCCAATGGTTAAGCATTATTCATTGTACGCCAGAAGAAAGAGTATTAACTTTGAAGAAAATACCAGACGTTGTGGTAAAATTTGCATACGGCAGGCACTGATGAGTGACGGTGCAATTCTCTGTTTATTTTACAACAAGCATATTTCATGAAACCACCGGGGACAAGTCAACCTTTCGTTTCCGATTCAAATCTAAGCCAAGATCAAATTTAGAAGGTCCGCTAAATGGATACTTTTGGGACGTTCCCTGGAAAATACACTATCTTAAAAATACTGAAACGTTCGTTCGACCCTACGAACTTCAAATCGGAGAACCCATTAACAGTCCTTTTACCAAAGTGTATCAGGGACGTCAGCTTTTCTGGACATGCCAGAAAATGAGAAATGCAGAGACGTTTGTATCAAAACAACGTCACCTCCGCCTCTCTTCCATTCAAAGGCCAGGTCACTGAAGACACAACTGTAAAATGGGCTATTGCAATTTCAAACTTCCCCGCACTGTCATCATCCTTAATAAGTTTTCAAGATCGGTTTTAAACCTACCAGTCAACATTGCGTGGGGGGTTGATCTTGGTGGGGGGAAACACAATTTAGGAGACCGGATGGTCTCAACCAAATGCGCTGGAATAGACAGAGAGAGATCGCGTGCATACTCTGTGAAAAATTTATTAGATCCACTACATGGATACCAAAACTTTTGGGACGTTCCCTGGAAAATACATGATCTTAAAAATACTGAAACGTTCGACCTTACGAACTTCAAATCGGAGAACCATTAGCAGTCCTTTTACCAAAGTGTATCAGGGACGCCAGCTTTTCTGGACATGCCAGCAGGTGGTGCCGTTACGCCTTCTTATATCGAGTGACTGATGATACTATCAGACTGCCTGCGTATTAGTTTTTAAAAGCATTGTGGCAAGTATATAAGGCCCTCGACGGGATCATAGTAGCAAAAGACTGCAAATATTGGTCGTTTGTGACAAATAACTTTTACGGAAAGTGATACAAATCCTTATAATTTCGCCATTACGCAAAGGTCATGCATGTTGATGCTCAAATTGCGTGACGCGCGTCGCTGTTTACGTTATAGAGGTCAAGACAAATCGCGAGCTAAGGGGATTCTGTTTTTTTTATAAGGTTACCGCTGACCAAGTACTGGCTTTCGATTGGATCGCAGGCTCAAGCCTGATTAACTTAACCAAAACGAGACACCAAAACCAAAACGAGGCTTAACTTTTCGCGCGCTTTCTTCCGCGCGGCAGCCGCGCTGCTCGAAATTTCACATTCAGCTCATTCGGTTGGTTTCCTCATTATGAGCAAAACAATTTCATCTTCTTCGATCGAAGTTTGCCTTTTAATTAGCGTAAAAAGCATAACAATTAAGAACTTGTTAAAAGATCCTCCGGAAGGTGAATTTGCAAGTGATAAAAAGCCGGGAGGCGCGAAAGGTTTTTCTCAGGAAAAGCTTCAAACTTGGATCGATTGTGTGGTTAAAAACAAAATGATTTATAAACGCTTCGAGGGCTTTGCTGTCACTTTACCGCGGCATCTTGTAGTTCACCAAGAAAGCAGATCACCGGCATTAATGGGAGGAACGAGTAGCTCAAGCTCTGTGGAAGAAGTTCTTTCTTTGGACAAACCGTTTGTTTTTTGCGGATGCGTGTTTTTACTAAAGTGGAAGCTTGCGTATTTTCAATTGATAGAAACCTTTACAATACAGGACACTGAGGTAAATTACATAAATTGAAGCTTAACATTTGGTTTAATCGTTGTTACTTTTGTTCAAGAATGGATGTAAGTAACAATCATCTCTACTCGTCTTGTACGCAAAGAAGTAGTTGAATTTTTTTTTGTTACGTTGCTTTGCGAACGGGTGTTATTAATCTGCTTGGCTGACTGTTTTTTCGACCTCGGTGCCTCGACAGCGTAAAGAAACTTTTCCCTTATCTTATTAACAGGTAATTGCAATCAGTACTCGTAAAATTAAGGATTAAAGCCCCGGCTAAACGATCACACATTTTCATCCAACATCGTCAGTTGTCAAACATAACGTTGGGTGGCTAAACACACAAACAAAATGTTTGACGAAACACTAGACAGATTGAATCCACAGAACGATTTTTTGCGTATTATCGCTGAAATTTTCGACGTTATGTGGTTCATTTGGTTGCTTGTTGGAGTCGTTAAACGATCAAACATTTCTTCTAAATGCGAAATGTTGGATGAAAAGGTTTGATCTAAATGAAACATGGAAAGCCATTTAATGCACTATTGAGAAAGGTGGCTAAACCTTCAAACATGCTTGTCCAGCGATGTTGAATGAAAATATTTGACCGTTCTTTGATTGCTAAATTTGTTTTCGAACAAACACACGCTTCGACTGTATTGTTTTCTTGTAATGTTTTGAGGTTTTTGAACCGCAGTCAATTCCTGTTGACTGCTCTAAATATAAAATATTAGCGCAAGGAAAGCCATGCGGTGTTGCTCAATACCAGTAAAAAATAATACTCCGCTTTTAGGCTTGGCTAAATCTATATATTAGGGATACCTCGCCTAATTTACACCGACAAAGTTTAACTTAAAAAGCTGACGCCAGTTAAAAAGTACGTCTTTCTCTCGTCTCTATTTCTTACTATCAGCGGTTTAAACAAAAGTTGAGACACTTTCCGTCGAGAACGTCATTTAGACAATAGCCCATTTGACAATTGCATGCTCAGTCACCTAGGCCGTGAATGGAAACGAGGCTGGCGGTGACCTTGTTTTGATACAAACCTCGCTGCTTTTCTAGTCATGATGTTCTTATGGTGACTAGTTCACATTTCTATGAGAAATGGAGAGACGTTTGTATCAAAACAACGTCACCTCCGCCTCTCTTCCATTCAAATGCCAGGTCACTGAAGACACAACTGTAAAATGGGCTATTGCAATAGACCTCTTCAAGGTTTTTTCCGCCATCTTGTAGGGGGTGCAAAAATATTGGGGCGAGCGCGCGGCCAAGCATTAAAAAATATGGCGGACGATGCGATCAACACGACGGCTGTCCTACCTTCGTCTTTAAAAGCTTGCCTTGAGAACAGAGGTAACGAAAATAACAAGTAAACAGTCTTTACTTGTCGGCTGAACGTGAAGGTGGGCCTCAAATAGTTCCTAATGCCCAGGCAAGGCGAGGAAGTCCTTGAGTACGCGAACTTCCTAAGCTTAACTGTAAGTACGTTGAAGGATTTTCTGACTCTTTGTGGTCTTAAACTGACTGGCAAAAAAGCCGATCTCGTTGCTCGGGCATTCGGTGCATACGAGCTCAATGTTCCAAAGAAGTTTTCTCATCAAGAAATTTATTCAAACCTAAAACTCGAGTACAATTCAAGACTTTCGCGCCACGGAATTGTTACAGATCCGAACTCCTTATCTGCTGAAGCACGGCAAGACAGTATTCATGAATGGCCTGAAATCGATGATGGTAAACTGTTCAGTTATATTCTACGAGTAAAAGCCGTGGATGTGGACTATATTGGGGTCTATAAGGACCAGAGGGCCTACTCCTACTGGATGAGTGGCTTCGCTGATACTGTTTATTTAGCGAAATACCCCATGAACAGTAAACTGACATTTTTAGAAGGAAAAGTCTGCCCCTCGCAAAGGATTCGGGATGATCCGCATGAAGTATGGATTTGTATTGAAGGACCTAAGAATGACAGTAGGATTGTTACGTCATGGTGCACTTGCGTAGCAGGGTCAGGAGAAGCAGGGAACCACGTCATTGCTTTACTTTATAAAGTTAACTATGCCTTTAAGAAAAACCACGTTTCACCAGTATGTACGAGTGTTCCGCAAGGATGGAACAAGGGAACAAAACGAGAAGTTACACCCAGCGTAATCGGTGACTTTACCTTCCGGAAGGACAAGAAAACGAAGACGGAAACCGGCAGGAATCCAGCTATGCACCAGAACTTAAGAAAAGCTTTTGATGCCCGAAAACCGCAGGAGAGGCTTATTTCTAATGAGCGTGTCTCTGATCTCTTAAATGCAACAAAAGAAAGCGTGCCTTCAGCATGTGTATTACACTCAATCGAATATGACAGGGATGATGGTCTCCCTCCACCCCTTACCGCAAAAGCACTTGAGTTCATGTCAGACAAAGACAGACAAACCCCCTCGAAGAAACAGCACCTGTGTTCCTTGAATATTGCCAGATGACAAACGAAGAAACGAAGCGGATCGAGAAAGAGTCTCGAGAACAACATTCAAATACTTTGTGGCAGGATCATAGAACAGGTCGTGTAACTGCCTCTAATTTTCATCAATTGTTTACAAAAGCAGAAACAGAGAGAGACTGGGGAGACTCGCATGATGTGCGGACGTGTTTTCGAGTAGTCCGAGAACGTTATTCTCTCCGCCCTAAAATGTCAAGAAAAGAAAGTGAGGAAGGCAGTAATACATCTTCTGTCGTACGAAGAAAACGTGATGAAAGGTTTAGTAGTGGAAGCTCGCCCGAGGTACCTCCAACCAAGTCGGCGAAGCAGCCTCTTGAAGAATTAAGCAACAACGAGAACGATAGTAACGTTTGGATAGTCCTAAACAAGATCCGTAGGAACACAGACGAACTATTGGAAGAAAACCGTGCTATGAGAAGGCAATATGAAGAATTAAAGGAATCTTTAGACTTCAATAATGCCGAATTGACGTCTCTCAAAAAAGAAAATAAAGAGCTTAAAGATGAAGTGTCGTCGCTGGAAAAATCTCTCAGCGAGGTAAGGGCAGATGTTGACATCCTCTACGAAGATCTTGGAACGGCGATAACCCAAGTAGATGACGTGGAACAGTATACAAGAAAACACAACTTAGAGATTCATGGAATCGCCGAAACTGCAGACGAAGATATCGCTGAAAATGTTGTTAAGCTTGGAAAAGTCGTCAACGTGCACATATCTCCCTCGGATATCGACATTTGTCACCGAATGGGACCTCGGAAAAGCAGCGGCCCCAAACCTATTATTGTTCGGTTCAAATCACATAAGAAGAAAACTGAGCTGTACAAGGCGAGGAAGCATCTAAAGTCAGTGAGTTTAAATCAGTATTTTCATTCTACAAACGTGGTATATATCAATGAAAATCTTACATATTTAAGGCGCAAGTTGTTTGCTAAAGTTAGAAAATTTAAGAAAGATCATCATTGGCATAGTGCCTGGACTTTGGACGGCAAGATATTTATTAAGAAGTCACAGGAAGAACAGCCAAAAATAATACACACTGAAGGAGATCTTACTAAAATTAGCTAATTTAGTCTTTTTCTTCGGTTACTAAACCCCGATGCTAATTTGCTCCCCAAAATAGGAAACACCTCTTTTTAATACTATTTAAATTATTCACTTTCTTCGCCTTACACCTTGCTACTTTTTTTCAGTCCAAAATTTACATTCTGATATTTAATTAGCGGAGAGAATGGTAGGAGGGCGTCGCTTTGTCTATAATCGCAATTGAATGCTGCCTTGCATCTTTGCATTAACCTTCCTATACAATAAGCTGTTCTACAGCTTAATTTATGTGCATTTTGTTACATGTGCTAGAATTTTTTGTCAAAGTATTTCGCTTTTGATGTTTTGTCTTTTATTTTGCAACTGCTTTTCACCTTTGTGCATTGTAATTTGCATGCGCCAAAATACTAAACGGCAACTTTTTCTTGAGCAAAACACTATCACGATTTGCACAGTGTGGATCACATATAAACCCGAAAATGAATGCCTAAAGATATCAGAAACATATGTGCCTTAATGCGGTTTCGCTGAATATAAGGGGCCTCAATAAATCAATTAAACGGAGGAAGCTCTTTCGGTGGCTACATCTGAATAGATTTGATATAATTTTCTTACAAGAAACCTATAGTGATCCTAGCTTGGAGGATGTGTGGCGGGCAGAATGGGGTGGTGAAATCCTGTTTGCGCATGGTTCCAAACACAGTAAGGGCGTAATGATTTTGTTTAAGTCTTCCCTAAACGTTGATATTCTGGAAATCACTGTGGATAAAAATGGACGTTTTCTCGTCGCGAACATGAATATTGATCAAGATAATTTGTGTCTAGTTAATATTTATGCTCCCAATGACCAAAACCAGCAAGTTAACTTTTTTGATAAAATCATCGATCCTATTCGCCGCAGTAGTACTAACAACATTTTACTAGGCGGTGACTTTAACTGCCCTTTGACAGAGGTCGATAAAGTAGGTGGTAGGGACATACTCCATAAGAAAAAGACCATACAAGCAATCCAGGAACTTTGTAACAGCTTTGACTTAGTCGACGTCTGGAGAACTCAACACCCGAATAAGAAGCGTTATTCTTGGGCAAATGGCTCAGGAAAGATTAAATGTCGACTAGATTTCTGGCTAATTTCGAAACAATTACTGACACGCGTTACTGAAACGGATATCAGCGCTTATTATGACTCAGATCACTCGCCTGTCTCACTCTTGTTGACACCAGAAGATCAAGGCGTACCTAGAGGACCAGGGTTTTGGAAGTTTAATAATTCTCTGCTTGAGAATGAAGAATTCGTTACAAAATTGAAGTTTTTAATCCTAAATGCTAAAGAAAAGTATAGGGAAGTTACTGATAAAAGGCTTTTTTGGGAAATGATAAAAATGGAAATAAGGATCTTCTCCATTCGATTTGCTAAAAGAAAAGCTAAGGAAAAAAGAGATATGGAATTCGAACTTCTCCGAAAACTCCAAGATCTAAATGCTCGTATTGATGCTGCTCCAGAAGGAAGTCCTCTAGCGAACGAGGCAAAAAAGATAAAAATTAAATTAGATCAAATGGCCGAGGAGAAAACCAGAGGTTGCATTGTCAGAAGCCGAGCTCGATGGTATGAATCAGGAGAAAAATGTAATAAATATTTTCTCAACCTTTCGAAAAGAAGTTACAATAAAAGACACATTAAAAAATTGAAATCCTCTGCGGGGTCTACAATAGAAGACTCGAAAACTATCTTGAATGAAATGAAGAATTACTACCAACAATTATATACTTAATTTTGGACCTTTACCAAGACTAGACGATGTCTCGCAAAACCTTTGTGAAGGTTCCATTACTGAAGCTGAATGCTTATCTGCCATTAAAGCTTTTCAACGTAACAAGACCCCCGGAACAGACGGTCTAACAGCAGAATTCTATCTCTGTTTTTGGAAGGAGATTTCTTGCCCTTTGATTGACTGTCTCAATCACGGGGCTCTACAAGGAGAACTTTCCATCTCTCAGAGACAAGGAATTATTTCGCTAATCCAAAAAAGGATAAGGACCTATTGTCCCTTAAAAATTGGCGTCCCATTTCGCTTTTAAATACAGATTACAAAATTGCTACTAAATGCATTGCTAAACGGCTAGAGAAAGTTCTTCCGCTTCTTATTGGAAGTGATCAAACAGGATATATTAAGGGCAGATTCATTGGCGAAAACATCCGTCTTATTTCTGATATTATCGCACAACATGAAAATGACCAAGGAATGATTTTCTTTCTGGATTTTGAAAAAGCGTTTGACTCGTTAGAATGGGACTACCTCTTCCGGGTGTTAGAGGAAATGAACTTTGGCCCAAGCTTTCGTAACTGGGTCCACACATTTTATCATAATATCTCTAGCTGCATGGTAAACAATGGACACGCTTCGGAATTCATCCCCTAAAAAGGGGAGTGAGACAAGGGTGCCCGCTTTCCGGGATGCTTTTTATTCTTGTTGTAGAGCCTCTTGCTATTCAGATCAGAACAAGCAAATCGATCAATGGTCTTAAAAACGGAAACAAAGAATCTAAAGTCAGCCTATATGCTGATGATACCACAACTTTTATTCATGACGACTCGTCCGCAGTAGCCCTTTTCGCTTTGCTTGATCGATTCAGTACGCTATCCGGTCTGAGAATAAATAAGTCGAAAACTGAAGGGCTGTGGCTGGGATTGTGGAAAAACAGATTAGGTAATGACGAGCCTTTTGGAATCTCTTGGCCGAAGCAATACGTCTCCTCCCTCGGCGTAGTTTTCGCTTATGAAACCCACGTCGGCGAGAAAATCAACTTTGATGAACGGCTTGTTAAAATGAAAAAGGTGTTAAATCTTTGGTCGGGTCGGCGCTTGTCAATCCTGGGGCGAATTGCTATTGTCAAAACATTAGCACTGTCTAAACTTGTTTATAATTGCTCTGTACTTGATACTCCGACCGATTTTGCTAAAGAAGTTAATAAGGTCATTTTCCCTTTCATATGGAACTTTAAGCCTGATAAAATAAAAAGAAACACACTGACAGGCCCAATCTCCAAAGGTGGCCTTAATATGGTCAATTTCGCGGACGTAGAAAAATCTCTTAAAGCTGCCTGGGTAAATCGCTATTGTTCATCGGATGGTCATCATTGGTGCGCGCTTCTTGATTCTCATCTTGAAAAATTCGGAGGCTCTTTTTTGTTTCAGTGTAATTACGATTTGAAATTCTTAGCTCTAGAGGGTCTCCCCCTCTTTTATAGGAACATTTTAACGGTCTGGCAGATCCTTCATTCCAAGGTACCCCTTAGTGTTAATGAAATTAAAGAGGAAATACTTTGGAATAACCGCTTTATTAAGATCGGCGGAAAGACGGTTTTTTATAAAGCATGGATTAGCAAAGGCATTTTAAGAATTAAAGATATCCTCAATGTTCACGATAACTTCCTCTCTTTCCAAGAGCTTAAAGATACTTTTCACATTCGTGGTACCTTTCTTGATTACGGTGGTCTTTTGGCCGCGATTCCTAAAGATTGGAAAAATGCTATCTTACATGGCAACCAGGAACACACCAACGAACCAAAGGTAACACAACTAACCGTTGGAAATGCTTCAGCAAAATATGCTCGACTAATGTTTGCTGAGAACTCTTTCTGCCCTCCATTAATTGAATCCTATTTAAGAGAACAAACAGTCACTCCTAGTGCCGTATATGAGCTTCCATTTCACCATTGAAAATAAGCTAAGAAGTTTTCAGTTCAAACTCATCCACAATATTCTTCCGACCAATCTACGCCTTTGGAAAATGAATGTTAAATCTTCTCCAAAATGCGAACAATGTGATGCTCCTCGTGAAACTATTAGTCATATGTTTTACGAGTGTCCTGCGGTAAAAGGTTTTTGGGAAAAAGTCATAGATTGGTGGAATCGTAAACGTTCTGAAAACATAAATCCCAATTCAACGGAAGTTCTTTATGGATACAAACCTGAATCTAACAGCTTTCATACTTTTAACCATTATCTCTAATTGCTAGATATTACGTTTACTTAGCTAGAAACAAGTTTGAGACCCCAGAGCTGGAAGTTTTCATTGTTCTCCTGGAAATTAAAATCCAGTGCGAAAGAGAAATCGCAATAACAAACGGAAATCTTAACAAATACAGAAATAAGTGGACCACGCTGTGCATTTCTGATTAGTGTTGGATTTATAGTAATTTAGAAAACATTTTTCTATTTGTTCTGCTTGTTGTTGTTAATATGTTGAACATTCGTAGTTCGTATTTTTTTACTGTTTCGCCTCCTTTTTATTTGCCGCCCTGTTATTGTACAGTTTATTGTAATGTGATGTTAGATGATGTTTAATAAATAAATTATTATTAAAAAAAAAACAAAAAAAAAAACAAAACAAAAAAAAAAAGAAACATTACTTAAAGGCAGGGGAAAGGGAACAAAGAAACCTCAGTACAGCAAATTGGTGTCCAGTATAATGTACAAAGGCGATGACATCTCTCACCTGCCCAAATTAAGTGGGGTCTAGAACACGAGAAAGAGGCCATCAAAGCTTTCATGGCTGAGGTAGCCTCTCAGCATGAAGGAGGTCTTGATGGGCTAAAAGAATGTGGCTTGTTCATAAGGGCAGACTACCCTTACCTTGCTGCATCTCCGGGTGCAATGTTCACCTGTAAATGTTGTGGACCATCAACTGTTGAGGCAAAGTGCCCGTATTCAGTACGCAACGAGAACTTACACCTCAAAGAGGTGTACGACCGTGTTGATTTCTTAGAAGAACATAATTAAAGGCCACGAATTAAACGCACACACAAATATTTCACGCAAAAGCAAGCACAGATGTGGATCAGAGGTGTAGATCATGGTTTGTCGTATGGACCCAAGGGCACAAACCTCTAATTGAGAGGATTGCCATAGACCAAGACTTTTGTTTGTCTCGGGTAAATTCCATAACTTTGTTCTATAAGGCTTATATTTTGCCTTGTCTTTTGGGATACAGAGACGTGTTTCACTGCCCAAAATGTTCAGATGCCATTTTAGAAGAACCAGAAATCAATGACCCAGCAAAGGAGAACAGTGTTTGTTGTGACAAATGCAGCACTTGGTGACACTTACCTTGTGCAGGGCTGGATCAAAGCTGTATTGACACTAACTCGCCATGATTTTGTTTGAGCTGTCTGATAGACATTGCAAACTCTGTTGATAAAGATTCGGACATTGAAGATAACCCCCATGAAGAAGACATCCCTCAAGGTTTGAACCAAACTTGCAGTGCTTGCTCTCTTTTTAGCATACCTGTGGGTGGGAAGCATGTCTGCACCATTTGCAAAAAGGCTGTTCATGCCTGGTGCAGCAACCATGACGAAATATCAAGGTCTAGTCAATTAATATGCCATTATTGCTCCACAAAGTAGAGAATTCTAGCATTTTTAATTTAGTCAAGAAAAAAACACCAGTTTCTTCAGTTTGCGCACCTGAATTTTGCAATTTCAATATTGTAAGATGTACACAAGTATCACAGTCATGAGTAGCACTATTAGTTGTGTATAGGATTTGTTAAATATCACTCAGTTATAGTGCCTACTCAGTATTTGTAATCATGTGTTCTCGAGTGTATTTAGATTGTGACACATGAAGCAATAAATTCCAGAGAATGTATTTACTCAGTTACATTTAACTCTTTCGGCTAACGTAGCTTATTTCAATACTACTAGTGAACTGAGGGAAACCATATTGCACACACTTAAGTTTCAAATCTTTATGCTAACATGTACTTGAAGATGATGTGAACTGTGAACTTTCTCTAATGACAATCAAAGTTTCTCAGTACAAGTTCTGATTCAAACTACAGAATAAAATGCATTATCAGTTTCACTTGAGATCAAACCATTCCTTTTTTCCTCCATTCTGTTTGCCCATTTGATGCCTAAGTATAAAAATCTATGAAGCAAGTGGAGGTAGAAGATTACACAAAGCAGCACACACCCTCACAATATCATCTGCAGGAGAAAGAAGATGAATTGGTAGTTCATGTTTGAGTATGTGGAACACTCTCATTCTACCTATTGCTTGTCCACATATATTCGCACATTTGCTATATTTGATGTCTTCCGGACATGTGAAGGAAGCATTTGCATTGATGAAGCTTTACTGGGTGGTATACATAGCGTTGCCATCCTCATCATAAGTTCTTCACGTATTTTGAACCCCCTATCGGCCATCACCTCATCGTAGGGTTCCAGGAGGTTAAGAAATCCACTGTCTTTTACAATAAATATGTCAGTGGCTCTACCTTCAAAGGCAGGAGATACATAGGAAATGGCACCGGTTGGTCTGATGGCAACCAACACCTTGAAGGTATAATGGTTCTTGTATTCGCTCCACATTGTTGCAGCGAGGTCCAAACCACTCGGTGTTTCAGTAAAGCACTCAAAACAGTCGATGATACATCTTACTTTGGGGTATATCTTTCGAAAGCAGCCAGGCAATGTTTTCTTTATTTGATTACGACTTGGCCAAATGATCAGAACGGATAGTTCCTTTGAGCATAACTTCACCCAGGTTATGAAGATGCTACTAACTGACCATGGCGAAATCTGAAACCTAAATGCCAAATCATCTAATAACAGTGAAAGTCTCAGTTTCATCAAAGTTAAGAGAAACTCTTCTTCTAACCTTAGTTTTCTAGGTGGCCCTGTTCTGCTCCGACGTAAGCCAGAAAACTCCTGGAAAGGTGTAACAGCTTTTGGCCTTTCTCTTTCGGTTTGTTTACTACCTCTCCAATACTGCATGTTTTTAGCTTTCGTTACAAGATAGTCGAACAGGCACTTAAAAGATTCCGTTGAAGGTAAGCCCGTATAAAACCTAACGTCAGATTCTCTAGTTAAATGTTCAAACCGCATTGATATATAAACAGTAGGGTCGTCTTCGCAGGTGTCTGAAATCTCCGACAATTCGTCTTCTGATTCAAAACCCCTTTTGCGTTTAGGGCTGAGAGACCTTTCCCGCACCTGTAATCTATTTCGTTTACGCTTTTTTGGTGTGTTGGATTGGAAATGCTCAGAGACCGTCATAAACAAGGAAGGGTAATCTGTTTCGGGATTATTTGGCGTTCGTTTTCCCTCAGGAAAATGGTTGGAACAAACATAAGTGCCCTCCGCACCCGGCACGGGATTGAAGCTGTCGCTTCTACTTTTGGCCACCTGCTTCCCCAAATTTCGGCCAATTTCTTGTCTTTAGGCCACTTGTGAAAGATCAGCTCCGCAACGTGAGACCTTTTAACAAAATAATCGGGATAACGTTTGTCGTTATCACAGTAGCCAACTGCACACCGAGCATGTGAAGGCATAGCAATCACGGAAAGTATTCCTCAGATAATAGGAAATCCTGAAAGAAAAGTGTCTCGAATTAGAATGCATCTTTTTGCGAACTTACAGTTAAGCTTAGAAAGTCCGCGTACTCGAGGAATTCCTCGCCCTGCCTGGGCATCAGAAACCATTCGAGGCCCACCTTCACGTTCAGCCGACAAGTAAAGACTGTTTACTTGTTATTTTCGTTACCTCCGTTCTCAAAGCAAGCTTTTAAAGACGAAGGAAGGACAGCCGTCGTGTTGATCGCATCATCCGCCATTTTTTTTAATGCTTGGCCGCGCGCTCGCCCCAATGTTTTTGCACCCCTACAAGATGGCGGAAAAAACCTTGAAGAGGTCTATTTCAAACTTCCCCGCACTGTCATCATCCTTAATAAGTTTTCAAGATAGGGGGGAAACACAATTTAGGAGACCGGATGGTCTCAACCAAATGTGCTGGAAGAGACAGAGAGAGATCGCGTGCATACTCTGTGAAAAATTTATTAGATCCACTACATGGATACCAAAACTTTTGGGACGTTCCCTGGAAAATACATGATCTTAAAAATACTGAAACGTTCGACCTTACGAACTTCAAACCGGAGAACCCATTAACAGTCCTTTTACCAAAGTGTATCAGGGACGCCAGCTTTTCTGGACATGCCAGCAGGTGGTGCCGTTACGCCTTCTTATATCGAGTGACTGATGATACTATCAGACTGCCTGCGTATTAGTTTTTAAAAGCATTGTGGCAAGTATATAAGGCCCTCGACGGGATCATAGTAGCAAAACACTGCAAATGTTGGTCGTTTGTGACAAATAACGGAAAGTGATACAAACCCTTATAAATTCGCCATTACGCAAAGGTCATGCATGTTGATGCTCAAATTGCGTGACGCGCGTCGCTGTTTACGTTACAGAGGTCAAGACAAATCGCGAGCTAAGGGGACCTGTGGGCTATCGTGCATTGTCAGAATTACCTTGTTTTTTTTTTTTTACTCCAACAGGAAATCGCCGATATTCCATTTTGGTATATACCACACAAGTGAATAGTGCTTTTCGCGCGCTCTGGTTGGTTAACTCGGAGGTGAATAGCAAGTACTATTCACCTCCGAGGAGCCGGCGCGCGAGATTTTTCAATTTCCGACCGCTTGTTGGTATATTGTCACACATAAAGTAATGCTTTGGTCCACTAATTATTCATCTTGTGTGGTATATACTAAAACAATTATTCACCTCCCCTTCGGTGAATAATTGTTAAATATTTCGTAATCGCCTATATATTTTATGCGTCCATTTTTTTAATCGTTCAAACTTTTTATTCTTTGCTTTGCTTATAATATCTTTTATGATTTTTGCTGCGCTTTTTATTAAATAAGGAAAGAGAAAGAAAAAATTAATAATATCAGAATAATAATAATAATAATAATAATAATAATAATAATAATAATAATAATAATAATAATAATAATAATAGAATGAGGAGCAGTTTTCACCTACGTGTAATTTGGCCCACGTTTCAAAGGATTTCAAACTAAAATGAAGCAAACTTTTGGTTGGCTGTAAAGTGAAGGCAATAAACATTAATAATGTATCGTAAATAACATGAAATGGTATCTTGTCACCGATTACTAGCCCATTTTTGTGTGGGATACCTATGGTAGCTCACACTATAGTCATCGAGTTTGTCCGTCCGTTACACAACACGTGACGTCCCTTGGGAGTAAGGAGACCAATCAGACAAAAGGATTACATCATCCTTACAGTCGAATGTAGTCGAATCCAGGCCCCAAGTGCAAATTTTCTCGTTTTGTTTTCGTTTGTAAGGCATCGTCCATCGAAAGCGGTGTTAGAACACTAGTGCGCAAATGGTCATTCATTCTCCTCAAGAGATCAAAATAAAGGGGTCAAAATGCATCAACGCATCTACAACGAGGAAATATCTTTTCAAGGTTTGAATTCATAAGAAATTCCACGTATACAACAGTTTAATCGATCGAAGCATATGAAATTCAAGCTTATCAGGCGGTTAAGCTAATGCAACGAGCTGAGTCCACCTTTGCGACTCATTTGTACGCACTAGAATGTCAGGGACCATCACATCACCGTTTGCTGATAAACGTTTACTATCTTCGCTTTAAAATTTGTATTAAGCGCAGCCTTTTTTGAAGGAAATC
>JAEMWC010000173.1:350000-365000 GCA_016490735.1 Pachyseris speciosa | reverse complement strand
GGTTGGTCGAAGGTTGCAGTAAATGGGACGCATCAAACACCCAAGGAATCCCGTTTTTTTTTTCCGTTTGAAAAGACGAAAATAGGCTTTTCATTTACATTCCAACCCAAATTCCTAGATGTTTCTGGTAAATGGTAAACAACCATACAGACCTTTGTTATCGCGCGCGTTATCTTGTCAGGTGCCAATCAATTAAGTGCAGACAATTTTATTTTATACCTTTTTCAGTCGTGTTGGTCAATAAAATATAACAACGTCCGGAAACCTTGGGTGAGGATACATTTAAGTCCCCGAACAATACACGGCATTGAAAAGCGCCAATGGTTAAGCATTATTCATTGTACGCCATTAGAAAGAGCATCAACTTTGAAGAAAATACCAGACATTGGAGTAGAATTGGCATACAGCAGGCACTGATGAATTGACGGTGTAATTACCTATGTGTTTTACAACAAGCATATTTAGTGAAAACACCGGGAACAAGTCAAATCTAAGCCCAGATCAAATATGGAGGATCCACTACATGGATACCAAAACCTTTAAAATACATTATCTTAAAAATACTGAAACGTTCGACTGTACGAACTGTAAATCGGAGACCCCATTAACAATCCTTTTAAAAAAATGTACGAGGAACGTCAGCTTGTCTGGATATGCCAGCAGGTGGTGTCGTTAATCGTTCTTATATCGGGTGACTGATGAGACTATTAGACTGTCTGCGCATTAGTTTTTAAAAGCATTGTGACATGTATTTAAGGCCCTCAACGGAATCATAGTAGTAAACACTCCAGATGTTGGTCGTTTGTGACAAATAACTTTTTCAGAGACTAGAAATTTGAATTAAAAAACGTTCTGAAAGTTTCGCTCTTATCACAAGAGCTTCAACAACTGAAGCGAATATATGACAAAGTATAACGTCCTTGGGCAGATGATATATTCGGGGATACGAATCAACTTCATCGCTGATTCTTATACTCAAATATGCAAATATGCACTGAAAACTTATTATGCTGTTTACTATTCTTTGATATATCCTTACCTTTATTATGGATGTCTTTTGTGGGGAAACAATTATGATGCTCCTCTATCAAAGGTTGTGAAATTACAAAATAAAGCTGTTCGTATAATTAACGATCTTCCCTTTATGGAACCAATAACTCCTCATTACGTAACTCTGCGTTTATTGAAACTTCCTGATATAGTTAAACTTAGCACATGTTTATTGTTCTATGAGTACTTTAATGATAATAAAGTTCCGAGTTTCTCTGACTTTGCGCTCTGAGCAGCATACTTGTCATACTCGTCGTGCATTATGTGATCATCTAGTTATTGAATCATTCCGTACACACATAAGGGAATTTTCTCCAAGTATAAGTGGTAAATATTTTTGGAACAACATTCCCTCTTCTATTCGTCAAAAACCTTCAAGAAAAGAATTCAAATATGCACTGACAACTTATTATGCTGCTCAGTATTAATATTATATAATTTTATGTAACTTTGTTCTGCTGTCCAAGTATACTATCTATCTTGCATCTTGTATTTATTTATTTTTTTTTTTTTGCTGTCATAATATATAATTTACTAAGGGGCACAATATTAGTCTACCTAGATGTGCCCCTTTCCTATTTAGTATTATTTAATTCTCTGTAATTAATAGCTATGTAGTTAATGCTACATGGAGAAAAAATACAAATACAAAAATACAAAAAATTATATTTCACGAGTTTTGCGGTCGTTTGGCTTCTTTGACTAAGCATATATATGTGTGTCAGTCAAAGTGGATGATCTTTTCAGAATGCTTATTTGATAAGTTAAGGCCGAATTTTTCTTAGAATGTTCCAAATTTGCGAGCAGCCATCTGCCTGAAAAGTCCCGATAATAATAACAAAATATTAAAATTAAAGCTGTCTGACGTTTCGATGTTGCTATCATCATCGTCAAAGTAACGTAACTGTTTCATCGTAGCTGAATACAAATGGAACAATACAACAGACAGAAATATTTTTTACTGACGTTTGTCAGTAGTCCGTTAACCCATTGGCACCCGTGCCGGCCAAAACCGGCCGTAAAAAACTCCCATGCTTCAAAACATTGCAACTCTCTCAATCACACGAATATTGCCTTAACTGTTAGTTGTGAGCACGAAATGGAATGCCCTTTAAATTTGGATATCCAATAAATGCAAGAAACGTAGCGATTTTTACCAAATATGGTCTTTTGAGTTTGGACAAGAACGAAACTGGCCGTTTTTAACGTCAAAGAGAAACAACAAAAATGCCCCTTTCTGCCTTCACGTTTTTTAGGGAAATCATCGTCGAAAAACCAAAATTCAACCATCATAACGAAATTCAGTCCTTTTTCTAGCTTAGAAATGACTTTTTTTGTTCATATTCTTCTCCCGAGCGTAGATACAGCCTTTTGTTCCAGTGCATTCGGGCCTTCCCGACATTTTCAACATCCTGAGCGCATTGCATGCTGGGAACTAACGAGAATTTTTGACAGCGCCCGTTCCTTCCCCCAATTCTTTCACATATAAACTAAGTCTACAGCCACTCCGACCTACCGCCAAAATTTCCTGGTCGTGGTCATCTTCAGTACACAGAAATTCCAAAATATGTGGCGGTAGGTCGAGAAATTCATCAATAGTCGAGTCCCAAAGGTACTAAGTGTTCGACCGGCCAAATTCCCAGTTCGTCGAGTAACAAGCCAAATTCAACAACAAAGTACATCACCTTGCTCGATTCTTTGAGAAAGTGGACTCTTAGCTACCGTCACGCTTAATGATGCTTATCAGGCAGCCGCTAAAGATGAAAAATGGCCGTAAATTTAGCAGAAATCGCAAGCAAACCGAACTTGGGCCATTGTCGTCGCTTCACGGATAAAAAATAGCTACGTCAAAATGACGTTTTCAGAAACCTTGAGCCTCCAGTGCCTTAGGACAGCACCACTTTTCCCTGGTAGTTCAAATAAAGAGTCACGAATTGCTATTCATCGTTTATAGGTGGAAAATCACTCCGAAAATGTAAAAACCTGCGGTAGTCAATGGGTTAATAATAATAATAATAATAATAATAATAATAACAATAGTCATAATCATAAACATAATCATTATCATAATCAATATCATAATCATTATCATTTTTTTATTGTCATTGTTATTGGCGATGTTGATAGAACTGATTGGAGTACAATTCAGGGAGTAATCGGGCGAGTAATCGTTGTCGCAGAGGTCGTGGGTTTTTCAGGCTTTATTTTCAATGCTGCTTAAGTAGTGTTCATAACTGCGATGATCATTCACAGCTTCAAGATTTCAATTTGGATGAGTTTGCTTTCAATCTGGACCTGTCAACCTGCTCACTTAAGAATTTTAGTTGGATTTTATTGTCTAGCATGGTCAATGTATTTAAAGTTTATTGGCTAATGGCATAAAGTGCTCAGTTTTTATTGGCTGTTAACTGTGTCAGATTTGGCCTGTCCGATTACTTGATCGGGCAGGTCAAATCGGACAGTTTGGACCTGAAACAGCCAATTAAGCCACAAATAAGCGTTGTTAAGAACCAATCATATTGAATCATTTTTGGATTGACAGAATTATTATTATTATTATTTTTTTTTTTATTATTATTATTATCATTATTATTTATCTCTGATCAAATCTCCGGGCAACAACCAGCTGTCTAGGGAAACCAAGACGCTTTCTTTATTTCTCTTTCCTTTCATGTCTACATCTCCAGCACTTTCCTAAGGATCCTTTCCGACCCCAACAGTACAGATCTCTGAATCAGTGCAATGGATGTGTCTACGCCTATGGTCCTCAGATTTTCTTTTAGCCTCAGTGGTATTGTTCCCAATACCCCCACCACTATGGGTATCACCTTTGTCCTTACGGCCTACATCTTTCGAATTTCTCTCGAGAGATCTTGATATGCTTTCCTTTCTCGTCTTCTTTTGTTCCCACCCTTCAATCTTCTTTTGTCAATGATCAATACATCCGGTCTCCTAGCCTCAATCTCATGGTCTGTTCGTACACTTAAGTCCCACAGAATCTTGTAATCTTCATTTTCAAGTACACTGTCCGGAATATGTTCATACCACCTATCACTTCGCTCAAACCCATATTTTCCTGACAGGACCCAATGAATTGCCCAAGCTACATTCTCATGTCTCTTTTTGTATTCTTTTTGCGCCAGTTTCGGGCACCCACTTACAATGTGGCTGATGGTCTCGCTGTTTTGTTTGCACATTCTGCATCTGGGATCGGCCTTTGACCTGTCCATGTTTGTTTTATCGTTTCTTTGATCGTCGCTCTGTCTAGCAAATTGGCCATATAATGCCATCTCTTTCCATCCTTTGTTATTTTCAGTTCTGGCAGCAGTTTCTTGGTTTTCAACTCCTTTCCTCCCGACTGGTTTCAAAATCTTCTCCTCGCTGGATTAGACATAAGTCTTTAGCAATATTCTTGCCTGATTGACACAATCTTCTACCGAAATAAGGCCTTTTCCTCCCTCCTTCCTTGGAACATAGAGTCGTTTTACACAATCCCGTGGATGAAAGCCCCAGCTCATTGTCAGTAATTTTCTATTGTCATCGTGATCATTATTATTATTATTATATGTTCAAGTTTCTCTGAGTACAGGTTGCTTCTGCACTGGGTAGTAAATCCACTAGGCGGAGTACAACCACCACCACCACCACCACCATCATCATCATCATCATCATCATTATTATTGGTAGTCTTTACACTAGAGACAAAGGTAGTCTTAACACTAGGCTGTTAAGTAAGACTTAATAGCTGCTAAGTTTTACTTAGTCAAAAATATGTGTGTGAAGGCCTAAGTAAAATCCCAAGATATTTTACTTTGCATCTCATTATAGTCGGAAAGTTTAAACGATTCAAGAAAGTTTCAAATGACTTGAAAACCATCCTTAAAACCGACTTCGCCAACTTGCGGTTTCTTGAGCTTTGAGGTGGGCGAAGCCCGTCAGTGAACTTTAATTAACTGCGCGGGAAAAGTTATATCTCAAGGAATAAACAGCCCTTGCGTGTGAAGCGTTAAGTCAGAAATTTTACTTGAAGTATCTTGACTTGAAATCTTACTAAGCATACTTTTTCTCTAGTGTAAATACTACCAAAAAAAACTTTGGAATGCTTTCAAGTCAAGTAATTTTTTTGATACTTTAAGTAACGTTTTCCGACTTAACGCTTCACACACAAGTGACTTTTTTTACTTCAAGATATACTTAAGTTGATTTTTTCCACGTAGGTAATTAAGGTTGACAGATAGGCTTCGCCCACCTCAAAGGTCAAGAAACCGCAAATTGGCTAAGTCGGTTTTAAGGATGGTTTTCATGTCACTTGAAACTTTCTTGAATCGTTTCAACTTTCCGACTATAATGAGATGCAAAGTAAAATATCTTGGGATTTTACTCAGGGCCTGTTCACATGGAGGTGGGGGACCCCAGGCAGGTGAGGTCCCCCATCTAGGTGGGGCTACCAATCTCTCCACACAATCTCTCTTTTTTTCTCGATAGCGTTCACATGTGAGGTGAGGTACCTCACCGAGGCGGGTTACCCGGTCAGCCAGGGCGGGTAACCCGCTTAGCTGGGGTGCGTTTTCTCCATGTGAATGCTGGAGGCGGGGTGGGGTGAGGTTCATCCGGGCAATTATCTCTGAATTCTTTTGTTAATATACGTTCTTAGCGACCACGCGATTGCATTTTAAACCTCACCCCCAGCTTCCCGGGGTTGCATGTGAAGGCTAGCTTTTTTGGACCACGGGTAGGTGGGGGACCTCACCTGCCTGGGGTCCCCCACCTCCATGTGAACAGGTCCTTAGGCCTTCACACGCACAATTTTGGTTTAAGTAAACTTAGCAGCTTTTAAGTCTTACTTAACAGCCTAGTGGTGTAAAGACTACCATTCTCATTATTATTAGCTAGTCACCGCATAACAGGAATTAGGTTTTAACTAATGGGGTAAAGTTCTCCATCTCACTTCACTCTTATTACGAATGTGCTGCCTATCAGATCACCTTTCATATTCTAGCAGTATCCAGGACATTTGTTACACATGTCCCACAAGTCTTCTGCAGCTAAGATGCATCGTTTGCAGCGGTAATTAGAAGATCACAGGTTTGCATATTAGTGGGAGAACTTGAAATGTTTTTTGAGAGTAAGCGTCTAACAATGTAGAAAACTTAGTTGTGTCTTGCATTTATTAACCACGCTAAACATTGATCATCTCTCTTCACTCACACTGCGAATATTCCATTTTACACAGTTAATATCAGATACTTTAACAAGCACAGTAGGTAACAGCGGCATTGACTAATACCAATCTATTATTTCTCTCGTGCAGTTTCAAGGGACGCGAAAGATGGAGTATCATAAAACGGAGGCGATCATATTCACAGTACTGTACGCCGTAACTATTCTTATATCCCTGGCGGGAAACACTTTCCTGATCTACATGGTGTGGAAGAGACCTGACGTCCGATCACTCACCAGCTTTATGTTCGTCAACATGGCCGTCGCTGATCTACTGGTGACTTCGGTGACGATGCCTTGGTCAATTGCCTTCTTTAATACAAACGCCAAGTGGTTGATAACAGGCGATTTTGGACATTTCACATGCCGAGCAGTCATATTCATCGTCCATGTCTCAATAATGGCATCTATCCTCTGCCTCACCTTCGTTGCTTTCGACAGGTTTTATGCCATCGTCTATCCTTGGAATCACCGTGTATGGTTCCGTAACCCCAAAATCCTTACTCCATTCATTTGGTTCTCTTCAATGGCGCTTATGTCAGTAATTCTGGCCAGTTATCGCTTGCACGTCCCCGACCATATATGCAGCTTCAATTTCGAAATTTGGGGAAACATACCTGCAGCTGTTCGCGGCTTCTTCCTCTACATCTTCTTCGTCACTTATGTTACTCCACTCAGTGTTATAACCATCTTGTACGCCAAAATTATTCATAAGGTGTGGTTTCACGAGATGACTGGTAATATTCAAAATGAAAATCAGCGACGACAGATTCGACAACGATTCGTAAACATAAAATTAGTTCGATCCCTTATCATCATCGTTGTCATATTTGCTCTTTGTTGGCTTCCTTCTCAGGTATATCATCTATACCTGGCGGTAACTGGATGGAAAGTTGCCCCACCGATTTATGTAATGTATCTCTGTTTTTGGTTTGGCCACGCAAACAGTGCCATTAACCCGTGGCTGTACATAGCCCTTAACCGAGAAATGACGGGTTATGTTATAAGCAATCTGTACAAACTATAAACTTCAAATAGGCAATTGTCATAGAAACATAGACAACAAGGAACGAAGTATGCAAAAGTTTGTAACAAAATGAATTTGCGCGTTTCTTAAAGGTTTTCCGACGTGAGGAAATTGAACAAGTAGTTGGAGCTTCTAAGCTGGCCACCCAATAGGGTTTGTTATAACAAGCAAAACAGAATTGAGTCCAGGCTTTTTTTGTTCTTGTTTGCTGAATCTCGGCCCAATTTAAGATTCAATCTAAAGCAAATATTTTTGTAGAAGTTTAGTTATTTCGCTTA
Organism: Pachyseris speciosa; assembly: GCA_016490735.1. Taxonomy (NCBI): domain Eukaryota; kingdom Metazoa; phylum Cnidaria; class Anthozoa; order Scleractinia; family Pachyseridae; genus Pachyseris; species Pachyseris speciosa. The sequence goes on along the minus strand of JAEMWC010000173.1, from coordinate 357,425 downwards.
GAAAAAGCAGTTATAAACAAAGAAAAGATGCAAACTCTAGGGCCGCCACAACGGCAAGGAAACTGTGCGTGCTCTTGGCGATTTTCGAAGTTTGCTTTGTTTTGGAGACTATATGCATTGCTGTTTTGTCGAAATAAAAATGTGTTCCTTCATTTTCAGGTTCCCTTTTAATAAATGAATTTAAATAATTCATTCTTCAAGGTTTAAAGCAATTCAAGCAAATGTGTCTTCTAAAGTATAAGGAAGAACAACAGTAATCCAGTAATTCTCTCCAGTAATGTAAACGGCCGCTTCAACGTGTTTTAACGACGTTCGAGCTGTTCCAAGCATGAATGTTGAAACAATTTTGAGAAATTTTAGAGGTTTTAGTTAAATTAATCCACTTCATTTCAGCATCAGCATTTAAGCTATTCGTTGGACCAACAAGCTTTCGCTGACAGAACGATCACATGACAAAACTGGCAAATCCCCAGATGACAAACTTTTCGAATAACCGAATAATATAACCGATAAATTTCCCGGTGCTCAAGCATGAAAACAAGTCAGATTGTGGTTTATAAAATAACCGCATTTATGTCCCTCAAAGTCTCGCCCGAGCAAGCAATAACAAACCAAAGAGACGACACAATGCTGTGTGTAGGACTTGACCAGGGAGGAATAGAAGAACGTCAAGATGAAGGTGGGGGACCATTGGTATTTGAGTACAACGGAAGCTGGTTCCTTGAAAGTGTAACCAGCCGGGGACACGGCTGTGCTGGTCCCACGAAGAACGGCCAGTATATGCCAAAGTGCGTTACGCAAGATCACTGCTAAAACTCGCGTTTGGCTGTAAACTTCATTTCAACTGAATAAAACTAAAGACACTGCACAATACATCTGTTTTGTTATGTCGTCGCTCTTTTTAAGTAATGAAGATGCACGTGGTTTGGGGTGCGGTGCTTCAGAACGACGTTATTATATTCCATTCTCATTTGATTTTGCGAAAATTCTTTCGCCTCTTTTGTAAAATCCAATAGATCATGACTTTAGGGAGGAGATTCCCGTGTTCCCGAACAATTAAGTATCATTGAAGCAATTTTATCGTCTCTCCAATAACTCAACATGCACGTCGTTTCCTGAAGATGACCAATCGGGAAAAATACTTAAAATACCTCATGGTGTGAAATCGTGTTAACATTGGAGTACATTGATAGAGGCCATGCATGGGAGGGTTAGTCCCCGCACTCGTTGTACCTTGACCCTGTTACTTTAAAGTACAAAGTGTAACTTGTTTGCACCACTGGTACATGAGACTCTTTCGTAAAATGCAATTTGCCTGTAAGTCGGAAGCAACCTTGTATCCAAGGTGACATGGTAAGTAAAAAATAACAACAAAAACAACAACAAACAACAACAATGTTAAAAAGAAAAGTAAAAATGTAAAAAAAAAATATAGGCTTTTACGTGCTTTGGAGGTAGAAGGAATAGTCGAACAATTAAGACGTACTCTTAAACTTCGCTTATTGATCATCGTCCGAAAGAAATATGCAGAGGTCTAAGAACCATGACCAGAGGAGGTTCTATTTTTGTTCAACGAGTGAGATGTTTTTAGGGCAAAGATAACTTATGTTGTTCTTAGCCTGTTTCAGGCTCTCAGATATTTGGGGCAAGTGAAGGAAAGACAATCGCGCGAGGACTGGGGAGAATGGGCGGAAGGAGAGCCCGTAATACTTTCTTTAAAGGACCATTTCTGGTGCATGCAAGCTCCTGGTATAACCTCCGATTGGTCAATCTTGACACTATTGACAGGAAGCATCAACACCGCGCAGTGCGGTTGTCACTCTTTTCGATCAGCATCATGGCGAGCATGGTTTGCCCGTGTGCCTTGGAGGAATCCAAGATTTTCGTTTTCTCGGACATTTTCAAGACGTGAAAGAAATTTCCCTTCTGAAACTTTGCTCGTCGAAACGACGTGTTCATGATTATGTCGAGCAGGTTCGGCAAGAGTAATTTTACACCGGTTTGCACTCCACTTACCATCGGCAATGAAGACTAAGAAGATAAGAATAACGTGAGACTTTGCAAATGCGAAATTGTCTTCGGTACTACGGGCATCTGCGGGCACTCAGAATCCTGGTGAAAGGTGTTTAATACGATATTATAAACTTGGACGCCAGGAGATTGCGATAGTGCTGGATGAAACCCTAACCGTGACACAATAATTGCCAGCTTATGTTTATGTTTTCTGTTGTCATCGCCAAGATTGTTCGTTATGTTGCTTGTATTGCTCCACGCGCGATTGTGATACGGGTTGGAGAGAGCATTAAATTTAAAGATATTCCAACACATGTGAGACTTTTCTTGAAAATTCGGCGGGATCCTCACACGTTTTCTGGCGGATATGTAAATAACTGGCGCGAGAATTCCGAGAAGGATTTACGTTAATTGACAGTTTGACATTTTGACAGTAAAAACCCAGTTAAGTAAATGTGGGCGGAACGGGGTGTTTAAAGAAAATCCCACAGGCTCTCTTTCCTCCCTTTCCCCTTTACCTCCACCAGCCCCCTAAATATCTGAGAGCCTGAAATAGGCTATGCTGTTCTCAAATCTTTTGTTTCTCTTTTGCTATTATTAACTCATGGTTAAGGTAGAAAATGATCAATATGGCAGCCTGCAGTCTCTGCTTAAGAGTGCCAAACTGACCTCTCTAGTAAGCTACAATGGCTAATGGACATTTTAAAAGAGTTAGAGGAATGTGAATGAATCTGCAACTGCTCAGATTTCAATTGTCAGTTGCCATTCGTAAAGCAACCATTGAATCAAAAAGAAAAAACAAAACAAAAAAAGAAAAAAAACCGACCACACAAATGTTTCTTTACTCTTTTAAGTATCCAAGCTACAGTTGCTGTTAAGGTAGACAATGATCAATATGGCAGCCTGGCGCAGGTGCTCAGAAGCCCATAGGATAGTTTGAGAAAATAACCACACGGTTTGGTCTCCCCCCCTCTCTCTCTCTCTCTCTCTCTCTCTCTCTCTCTCTCTCTCTCTCTCTCTCTCTCTCTCTCTCTCTCTCTCTCTCTCTCTCTCTCTCTCTCTCTCTTATTTTATTTTATTTTTTCAGATGTATTGGTTATTATTCTTTATATAACCATTACGTGAAATCCTAGCAGACTACTTTCAGATGGCTTTTAACCCTGAAACAGTTGTAAAAAAAAAAAAAAAAACAGTTGTAAAAAAAAAAAGAAAGAAAGAAAGAAAGAGAGTCGAGAGAAATTATAACGTGCTTATGTCAATTGAAATCATTTTTTAGTTTATTCATTCCGACATCGGTTAATCAGTCAGTCAGTCTCAGTCAGTCTCAGTCAGTCTCAGTCAGTCTCAGTCAGTCTCAGTCAGTCAGTCAGTCAGTCAGTCAGTCAGTCAGTCTCAGTCAGTTTTTGTTCCAAAAGCGGCACAACCAAGATATCAGAAAAATATTCCTCTTTGTATGGCCTGGAACACCGCCGGTTTGTAGATATTCGCTAATTTGAACTTTGAAAGCATTTTACACCGATCTGTAGAAGTGACTTTTTCGGCATGCGCATTTACAATCATAAATTAATTGTTTGTTCTCTGGCGATCAGAAAAAAACCCTGAAGAAGAATGGAGTGATAAGGCGCGCATTTCAACAACTCTTAAAGCAACAAAGCTAAAAGAATCAGTTTTTGTTGGACTGATTGTATGTAGTAGATTGCGTTTGAGTTAGTTATCATTTTAACTTGAAATACATATACTTATTCGTAAAAGTTTCTCCTGGACGCTTGAGAAGAGCGAGCTAATTGTTTAGCGGTACGCGAGCTTCAATTCAAAATGAATTTTTGCATGCCAGCGTGAAAAGGCGCAAATTTTGAAAGCCTTTCAAGGAACAACCCTAAATGGCTCAGTTCTTTTGTTTATTTTATCGCAATGGAGAGAAATTATTGCAGGGTCGTTTCTAGTCTATTTCGGCTTTCCATGCTAGGAGCGGTAGTCGGCATCCATTAAAGGTACACTGTATTAACTTGTTATCAGTCACTGGAAGTCAGCTTCGCGTACTTTTATCAGTTCGTTATACTACGTCATCAGCAGCTGGTCTGCAGAAGACTTCTCGTTTTTCAGGTTCGCGTTCTCTGCTCTAAGAGCACTCATGACTCGATCATATTGTTCCAAAAGCGGTACAGACAAGATATCAAAATAATATTCTTCTTCGTATGGCCTGGAACCCCGTTTGTAGATAACTTTTTTTATATTTCTCGAATTTGAACTTTGAAAACATTTTACACCGATCTGTACATGCTTTGTGCGTAGTCGTTGAGAAGTGATTTTAAAAAGTTTTTCGGACGCGCGTTTCGATTTGCATAATTTAATGGTTTGCTGACGATCAGAAAAAAAAAACCCTGAAGAACAATGGATTGACAAGGCGCGAATTTCAACAACGCTTAAAGCAACAAAGCTAAACGACTCAGTTTTTGTCTGACTGATTGTATGTAGTAGATTGCTTTTGAGTAAGCTTTTAAACCCATATGCTTATTCTTAAAAGTTCCTCTTGGACGCTTGAGAAGAGTGTGCTAATTGTTTAGCGGTACTCGAGTTTGAATTGAAAGTGAATTTTTGCATTAAATGATGGATATGCCGGCGTGGAACGGCGCAAATTTTGAAAGCGCTGCAAGAAACAACCCTAAATGGATCGGTTTTTGTTTAGTTTATCGCAATGGCGAGTAATAATTATGGGGGCGTTTTGTTCAGTCAGTCAGTCAGTCAGTGAAAAAATAATCATTCATATATTCGTTCGATCATCACTCACTTCTTAATTCGTTCGTTCGTTTGTTCGTTCTTTCATTCATTCACTCACATCACTCACCTCACTCACTCATCCATCCATCCATTCATTTATTTATTGTTTACATAGTTTAAGTTAGTCATTCAGCCAATTTCATGCGCATTTTCTCTGCTGACTTATGGTCAATGAAGATACATGAAACTGACCTGCCACAAAATGGCGCTTCTGAGTTGGTTTTCAAGAAGTGCGTCCCCGTTTTCTTGGTTCGATCAGTATCATAGCCCAAGGAAGGACATCCACCATCACAACGATTGCACCACGTGAAAGTATTTAGAGCACGGATAACCCTTCCACGAGCATTTCTTCTGTACTGGAGCAATGTAGTATTCTGGCACCCTCAGGTGATCACAGGCAAGCGCTCCAACAGATAAGCAAACGTTAACAACAACAGCAACAAAACAGAACAAAAGCACCAAAAGTCACACCAAACAAGTTGACCGCTTTTCTACGCGCTCCAATAAATCATGTCGTTGGAGTCGTATCATACATACCCGAATTGAAACAGCCAGGCTGCGAGGTGCCTCCATTTGGGAGAAAATCTATGTGACACTTAAATGAGTGGGCTCCTAAACTACCTAAGCCTTGTTAGGCTTACTCTGTGAGCTTCATTTCCAATTTTCTCCAGATAATCTTCCATCTGGTAATCTTGTTTATTTACTTATGAGTGAATTTTTGCCTAGAATTTAGCGATGAACTACTCTTGGATCCTAACCACTGTTGTATTTATTCGTTCCTTATATTAGAAGGAGAAGCCTTGAGGCTTTGCAAGGTTACAGTTTCCTGTGTAAAATTATTGGGTACTATAACATCACTACTAAACACACAAAATGATGACCCTTGGAATGCGTCAGGTGTAACAAAGGGTTGTTTGCGTTTCATAATTCAGTCGCTGCCAATTATTAAATATAGCTGATTTGATATCAACACATCTGTTTACCACGGGGTGTTCAAAATCTGTTTACAGAATTAAATGTGGACCTGTTCAATTGTGCTCTTGTCAAAAGCTTTGTATGGAAAAAAGCTCAGGATCCCAGATTTTGACGGCAGTATAGTAAAATTGGCTTTACCACAGCATTGAAAAGTTTATTCGTGGTTACATCGCTGTTAGAGAGAGAACGTCTTATAGTGGCAATTACCTTTTAAGCTTTTTTGCTAAGAATTTCTCTGGCATAAGTATAACGACCCTAAGGATCGAAGTGACGTGCGAGGGTATCAGATTTAATTGAGATGAAGTGGGGAGATAGCAGATTTGGTGTTAAAGCTGGTTTGCACGTAAGACGAAAACACAAGCCGTAAGCCCGAGCATAAGCACAGCGATACTAGTGCACTAATGAAGATAAGTTTTGATTTCGTTGCAACCATGAAAACTTTCCACATACAAAAGTTTATTTTCCATGCGTTTCTAGACAGCAGCTGTTGCCATAGCAACTGAACGCGCTACTTGTTATTCTAGAAAATGTCGATTTTTTCGATACCCACTCAGACACTTAACAAGAAACTTTGAGGATTTAACCTGATATGGATTAGCTAAAACATATTCAAAATGATAAACTACAGACGTTTTATGTTGAGATAAAGTACTTGGGGAGAGTTACAGTACGAGTTGAATGAATGAACGAACGAACGAACGAAAGAAAGAAAGTAGGTTATGGGAAGGGGTTAATGGATAGATGAATAGATGAATCAATTTAAAAAACGCCACCACTTCCATCCCTTACCAGTTATTCGCCCCAGTGCCATTCCTTTAGCCGGTAGATGTCTTCCAGCATACCCAGCAGTCTGCGCGCCAAGATTGAAGCCAATGATGTATAATCTTTTAGCCCGTTTAGAAGAACCAGCGTAACTGGAAATCATGAGCCTGATAAGCTCTGCTACCTAAACTCCAACACGCCGAGTGTTGCCAGGCTATATGGCAATTTAGCTCCCTGGAACCATTCTACTACAACCACATTGCATTTTTCACGGTCTAAAAGTGCATGTATCATCCTTTCGCCCCAAATTTCCAGGCACTTGCCTGCAAGTCCATGGATGATTAAAATTGTTCTTCTTTTGAAGTCAAAATTGGATCCGTCGAGCTTCTCTCCGTGGTTGTCATCAATCACGTGACCGACGTCACGATTGGATCTTGTGTTAAGCTTAACCGTCGCTCCAATTCTGGACGGACTCTCTTGAAGATTGACCTCTTCATTATCGAAGGGTGGTGCGTTTTAACTGAAACAGTCATACTTTCCATAACATACTTCCCGAGTAGCTTGAATGTAGCATTAGGATAAAAAGAAAACGAAACAATATTGTTTTAAAAAGATTTTTCCTATCTTCACCATTACCAACCCTTTTACTCAGAAAACGTACATGACTGGAAATCGCTTCCTCCTGTGTCATTTTAATCTTAATCACCATAGCAGCTGATTCCCAGCAACCTAAACTAAAATGTTTGCGAAACGGAAGTTCTGCTGAAGATTACTTCTTTAATAAAAAAAAAAAATACAACTAGGTTTCTCGTTAATAATCGAATGTTTCTGTTACTCACCACATGACAAATTGGCAATAAAGAAACAGAGGACAAAATGAATTTTGATAACCTGCAT
>JAEMWC010000173.1:325000-347500 GCA_016490735.1 Pachyseris speciosa | reverse complement strand
GGAGATACTTCAATTTCAGGAACATTGGCTTCAGGTTGTTACATTCATCAGAAAAAAAGATCTGGAGAAGATGAAAAGCGGTGTGCGCGAATTAAAATTGTTTTCAAGAGTGAGTGTTTATACTTATTGTCGACGTGACTTTGATAGTGCAGTAAGAGGCCTTTGTTGTTTGTTTTTCAGTGCTTCACGAAACCTTTTATTATCATATATTTTGAAAGCACAGTTTATTCAGTGATTTTTGAAAGGTTAAGGCAGCTGAAAGAATACAGCAAAGAGATAGTGTTTTTGTTTTTGTTTCGGTTTTTATTTTTTTCAAACAACATTGTATATAGCTCTAAGATTAACTACGCTGATTCAATTAAGGGGCAGAGATTTTTCACTTCTCCCGTCTAATGGGCAAGTTTACTAGGATCGGTTTCCGCTTAGTTTGCGCCCCATTAGGTAAATACGAGTATTTATATTTTTTTTCGCTTTGCTGATAAGTAACAAAACGTTAAACTGATAGAATACCGTTCCGTTGTTTACAAATTTCCATGTGATCTGTGTGATACAGATTATGTTGGATATACATCCCGACATCTCTTTCAACGCATCGCGGAACATAAACATTCTGCTATTGGTAAACACCTGAAAGAAGAACACAAGCTGCAAGCAACTAATCTACAAGACCAGTTTACCGTTCTAAAGAAATGCCGCACAAAGTTTGACTGGTTGATCTACGAGATGCTTAAGTTTTATCAGGAACATAAAACCAAAACTTAACACGCAGTCGGATTCGGATTTAATTGTTTTTTTAACACCCGCTTTTTATCTTTTAGCGCATAATTTTACTTTATTATCTCCCATAGTATATATACATGACAATTCTTTTTAGCCTCAACATTCAGTCTTCATATCGCTAATTTTTATTTTAAAGTGCTTAACGAAACCTTTTATTATCAGAAATACCGTAAATGTTACTAAATTATTCATTCTGATAAAAATTTCAAAGCGTTTTTTTCGATGTAGATCAATAACAGGTTGTGATATAACTTGAGCTTCATTTGGTAAAACATTGCACATTAACAATAATTTTCAATGTTTTTTGCTTGATCGTTTAATATTTAAACATTATTACTAAAAGCAGCCTTTACTGAATTATTTCCAGACGCGATATATTCAAGAGGGGAAAATATTAAAAATTCTGTTCTATCTTGTCAAACGTCTCGACCCTAGGCATGTGCCAAAGAACGCTAACACCAACAGCACCACCACCAAAAAACATAACAACAAACGAAAGCACATTTACAGGATTAGGGGCAACAATATACGAGGGAAAGGGTGGGTCTCACCTCGTTTGTGATTGGAGCATCCCCTGAATGTTTCAGGCATGACACGCGTGTTATGAACTTTTAAATACAACTGAGTAAACAGACTATTTACTTTTTAAGGCTTTGAAAACAAAAATTAACAGTTCACCTTAAAAAGCTCATTTGCAAGGCGCAAAGGCAAAAACGTTTCTCCTTCTTCATCCTGTTGTTTCGTTGTTTGTAGTTTTAAAGTAAACTTTTGGAATGATTGAAATAGGTCCTTTCACATAAACATTTGAAACGCGATTTCTAAGGTTTGATGTACAGCAACCCCTTTTCTGTTATCAGTTTTCAAAAAGAAATAAAAAACGTCTGATTTTTTTTCCTTCAGTTTTTATGTCACTGAAGTTGGGAAGTGGTTCAGTTTCATTACTTATAGGCTTGCCTGACTTAACGTTACAGGAAATGTGCGGCATGTGGTTTTGAATGTCTGGCTCAAGCGCCACTGAGGGTATGATAAATCACCACAAATCAGGGCTTTCGTGTCGGTGTCACTTAACTTGTTTTCGTCTCTTTTCCCTTCTTTAGGTAGTTTCAGTTGACACTATAGGTCAAGCTTCTGCGAATGAAATCATCACGTTTCTTAAACCCGTAAGATAAATCTTATCAGTCATTACAGTTTTATTTTGTATGTGTCTTTAGGTTTACAAACTGGCCGAAATTGGCTGTGAATTTTGCTTATCGTCGTTGTTGCTGCGTCCTTGTATCGTTTAAGCCTTGAGAGGATATACATTTGTTTCCTGTTACCCGATACTTAAAAAAAAAACTCCCAGAATTACAAAGAGTAAATAATAATAATAATAATAATAATGACAATAAATACATCTTACTGACCGAGTTCGAGGTCCGTACTGTATGTTACGGACCGAGTTTTTTACCGTTGATTTATGGCCCAAGCGGGAACCGCGCGGGCCACGAATTAATGGGAAAAAACGAGAATCCGTAACTTACAATACAGACCGAGAAAACGAGGTTAGTAAGATATTTGTTATATCTCTGAAGTTAATCTGGCCCGCAGAAAAAAAAAACTAGATGAAGTCAAACGGGCCATACTATAGAATACGGCCCGCAAAATTGACCAATCACAGCGCGCGTACTAAGTAAGAGAAATAATAAAAGAAATGTAACCGCTACAAATTTAAAAGGTGTCACTTTTTTTCCAACGATGCTAGTCGCCTTTCGTGTATTGGTCACATGGCAAAGAAAGAACCAATAGGCCCCATCCTGAAGCAAAGAAAATGGAGATGGTTCGGCCATACACTGTGCCTGAATGTCGGTGTACGTGCAGGAACTGCATTTACCTGGGCTCTCAACGGTAAAAGGAGAAGGGGTAGGCCACGTACTACTTGGAGGAGGATTATGTTTGGGGGAATTAAACAAAGCTGGCACCAACTGGGTACATGCAGAACGACTGGCAAAGGACAGAGTAGCCTAGAGGGACCACGTAAAGACCTCATTACCCTCATCAGTAAGGCACTGGGAGGATGTGTGTGTACGTACTGGGTATGAGTAGTACTGGCATTAAACTTTAATGCTTCATCATAGAAAAAAAAAACAAAAAAAGAAAAGAAAAAGAAATGCATGTCATGATAGCTTTCGGAGTTTAAAAAGTGGAATTCTCTATCTTTCCCTTACGCAAAAGTTGGCCAGTAGGTCTGTTATGGATAGTATGGCTGCGTCAGGTACACTCCACGCTCGACTCTACGTTTTACACTCCACTCCACGAAGAAGTAAAGCTGCCAGAGAGTCCATCTAGTATTATGACGACGTTTAAACTTTACAGAAGATCCAATCGTCACGTCACTCTAATGTTTGATGACAACAACTACCAAGTAGTTTACTACTACTTCTTCGTAGGGGACGTAGTCCCCGGTGTGGTGGTCTACCTCTACTAGAATGTGGTTATGGGGGAGGGATTTGCAGTTACGGGCCTACAGAAATTGGCGCAAGCTGTTGTAGTGTCCCTGCCAGGTCTCTGGCGAAGACTATAAATCATAAATCAAATCAAGTAAAACTCGATGCCTTAATTTTTCCATCTCGAAAGAAACATTGATAGTCACCTGTGACTTTTTCGTTAAAAACGTAGAGATTTATCAAGAACGGATGATAGATGCGCTTTATGAACGTAAAATGTGCAATACCATTGTGGTACAATAGCTCAGCCATATATTCAGGCTGCTAAACAGGGCTTGTTGCTAAACAGGGCTTGTTATGGTGGAGAAAGCAGAGGTTTATAACACTCCTGATCTCCAGAAATTCTGGTTCTTCCATCTGGACTGACCGATTCCACAGAGAATTCCTTCAGTCTTGGTATACACGCTGCTGGGCAGGCTGGAAGAGAGCTGCGGGATAAAGGAATGGATCTGGGTCGAATAACGCATCCGTGGCGCATAGGGCCTCCTGAGAGTTCTTCCGTGACCAGCAGAGGCTGTTGCGGGACAGCTGGTCAGCCCATTGTCCAGCCTCCACCCAACCCCGAGATATGTATGAGGACAGACCACATTACCAGGAACTACGGTCCCTATTCCCTATTCTTTCCGATCACTGTGTGGTCTCTCTTACATCCTCTCCAGTTTTACATGTGGATGTGAAGGAGACAAAGCTAAGGGCTTAACGCCACTGCTGAATGACTCCATCATCTGAACAGAAGCGGACGATGAGGACACAGTCAGCATGATCTTACCAGTTATTTTAAGACCCTGGTTATTGATCATGTCTAGGGTTTGAACCCGCGACCTTCCTCTCAGCAGTCCGGCGCTCAACCAATTGAGCCAACCGGGCAGCGGTTGGAATAACTGGTAAGAGTGAGGAAATGATTCTTTTTGTTTTATTACCCCGTTATTTCTTTTCCAAAGGATTTTCATATTTCAGAATTAATACGAGACTATCCGGCAAGCTGGAGTACTCTTTTTATTACCCAAAATGTGGTGAAAAAGAAAAACAACAACAAAAACGGTAGATAAACAAAAAGGAACCCAAAGAAAGAGAACAAAAGAAAAGGTGGGCAAAGGTCTGATCAATTGATTAAATAAAAAGGGTGAGAAAACCTTGGGATGCTATGCAAAGTTTCGTAGAACACCCGAAAAAAATCACTGACAACGATCCGGGGCGAGGAAAGTAGCTTCTCTTTTCAGGGGGTCGCGAAAAGGTGAATCAAAGAGGTAATCAAACCAACAAATCGGATATGAAATTTACCGAGAGAACTTGGTTAGTTGTTATTGTTGTTGTTTTAATGATAGTTTTCCTCAAAGTTTCAGTTTGAGGAAAACTATTTTAATCTACGGATTCCGAAATTGTTTTAAATTTCGACAATAATCATATACAATAGTCAAAAAGATGAATAAATGGCAACATATTATTTCCCACTTCTTTTATTTTCGAATTACTTATACAGAAATTCCATGCTAAAACTGCTCCAAAGGAACTTATTTAATTGGTAATATTAATTTTCCTGTAAACCTTTTTTTACTGATTTGAACCTAGTAGCCATTCACCCTTGAAATTACAATACATGCATACTTCCTTGTGACTCAGTAGCCTTTATTCTGCAACAACTGAATGCTAGAAGAGAAAATAGAAAAATGAAATCAAATTAGCTAAAATTCCTTACTTTTTAAATATGCACCAAACGTGTAAATGAAATTTAGCCGGCTATAGCAGTAAATGTAGCAAACCAAACAGTAACTTTGGGCAAAGACTTACCTTGTGTCATATCCTATGACATAGCCGCTGCTTAGGACTTCCCTAAGAAGTAAAGAGAGCCATAAAAATTGCTACAAACAGGATTAATCTTATGACTAATTTGCAATTTTAGATGCATGGTAATTTAGCCATTACAATAATTCTATCATAGGTACAGCAAATTATTCCGAAATTATTCCCTGAATGAAGATCGACCAGACAGATGCACGGTAAAACAAAAATTACCAGTAGGTGTATTGTATACAGCGAGGTAAATTTGAAAACTGATGAAAGTCGTAAGACCGAAACGTTTTTAGTAATGTTTTCATCCTTTTTTGTGATTTTTAAATCAGAGGTTGTCCATATCTGGTCTTCTTTAACCGCATTTTTATTAATCTATAACTGAAGCTTGCATTGTGAATCCTTTGGATCCCTTTGGTGCGATCTTCCTTGGATCGAGAGCAACCCGGTCTAGCCAACCTATCTATGTGTATGTAATTAAAAAATCCGCTCACCACAGAAAGGTTCTTTTGAGTTGGTTTTCAGATAGTGCTGCCCAGTCTTCTTCGTTCGATAGGCATCGTAGCCCAGGGAAGGACATTCGCCATTGCACTGTTTGCAACCTCCAAACCAGAATTTCCAGTAATTTGAGCATGGGTAAGCTTTCCAGGAGCACTGGTTCTTCACTGATTCTGTATAATATGCTGGAGCTCGCATGTGAGCACAGGTGATTTCGAAGAGAATGTCTCCATCTGTATAAGTAGTAAAGCAACCAAAAAATATGCTGAAAAAATGACTGGTATAACGTACTTTCTGATTATTCTTGTCTTTCCATAATTAAGTTTGGTCAATTTAATCAACGGTAAGAGAATCGTGAGACTTTAGGAGAGGTGGGAATAACCGTTTTGCCTCAGAAAAAGTTATTAAATGTTCTGAATGTGTGAACGTCCAAAGTGAGAAAATACAATCCACTGCGTATATCAGATCACTAATAAAATAGAGGTTAGGTTATTTATTACATATTTAATAAAGGAAAGGGCTGATCTAAGGTTAAAAGTAGTTGTCTGAAAACATTGGATAAATATATCGAGTTCCCAACAATGGAAGCTCACTGAAAGCAATTCTTATTCCTGTTGTGGAACCGTCCGAAAAAGTCAGCTATCATATCAGTGCTGTTCAGAACGACAGTCATTAAAAGGCTGTACCCTGCAGATGGAGCTCCAGCGATATTTCTTTAAACGCTGACGTTGAAGAACGAACGAAATAACTAACGAAATTAAAGATCCGCTGAGCACAATTTAGTTGGGATACCAACAAGAATGGATACAACCTTAGAGAGCTCTGCGGTTATTCCATGGATGTTGTTTTATTTTACAACCGGTGACTTGCGCGCCTGTTTTACTCCGTTTCTACGGTCATGCGCTCTCTTAGCGTAAACGAACAGGCGTTGGCTTGTAAGAAGGAGTATAGGTCGTTATCTAAATCATACTAATCGGTGACCAGGTCAGTTTTTTTTTTTCCACTGACAATCGAATTGTTCAGAGTGATGTTACTATATATCATGGAAAGAACATGTTAAGCATTGCTCTTATATCGGTACTACATTTTAGCCAGGACCTTGTCTTCAGCGGTGTAGAGAGTAACTCCACCCGTGATGAAGGAGAGTTTACGGCTTGCCCAACTAGGGCTGGTAAACTATTTGAAGGGTGTCGTGGAAAACTGTCATCATGGAATGAAAAATTCGAATCGCGGATCCACGATCATCGTTTCATTTTACCTCGAATACGACTTCACTGTTTCTAGACAGATCCGGAGCTCTACTCCCTTAGGTAACTTTGGAGCGTCGCCAAGGTGGAATCAGTGTTCCGTCTTTGTGTGGAGACTTTAAAGAGCACTGTCTACGTTACCACTCAACAAGGCCACATGATTACTTGAATATATTTATTGGCACAAGGATCTAAGATGTCCCGAATCGACTGAAACAAAGCAAGAGGATGGGCTAATTCAGCCTTATTTGGCTTAGTTTTTTGAGATAAAATAAGTCTGAACCTGCTTTTCTTTAACAGTGAGACCTCATATATGCTGTTGTAGAACTCACCTAGAGGTCGAAGACATCCTGGCTGAATACTCCCACCATTTGGGAAAAAGTCAATGTGGCCTACCAATTGTTTAGTCCCTACAAATGGCATATTTGTGTGAATGACGTCGACATATTTAGCATCAGTTGGATCCAGACGAACTTCAGGGTCCCTGAAGCTGAAATATGGGCCAGCGGGATCCAAACCTTGAAGTTAAGCAAATACGATATATATAATTGTTATATAATAAAGTATCTTGCAGACAGATTTGCGCGCATAAATGTACATGCGTTTACTAACAAGGGCAATGGAGGGGTCGTGGATTGAGCGGAGTTATTTATGAGCATGATATTTTTTGGAGGAATATCTTAGTAGAGTTTCAGTGAATAGTCTTATCCAAAGCGCTTCAGTTCATTAGGAGATCTAATTATACCTTAAATCTATGTCTTTGTGATGCATGGTTTAACGAAATATCATTCCCCTGCAAAGGAGACGACTTCAGAAGTAGCACAATAACAGTAGACAAGGTCCATGTGCGCCCTTGAGTTCTGTTTTGCCGGTTTTGTTTCTGTTTTTGATTTCGTTTTATTGCTAGAAAATAAAGCTCTGTTTAAAATTTTCTCAATGATTCTTTTTTATTCTATGGAATACTCGACTTACCTACTTTTTTAAGGGTGAACGGTCGCAAAGAAAGAAAGTGTTGAAGACCAACCTCAGTATCTGCGAGCGGCCTGTTATTTATAGCATTTTATAATGAAACTGCCTGTTTGTTTGTTTGTTTGTTTGTTTGTTTTTTTAACTCAGAAATTACCATGGATCTGATATAATCAAGTTGTAGATATTAGTACAAGGGATAATGTTTAATGCGGAACGAGAAATATTTTAATCTTACCAGTGATGCGACCCAGCACCATCCGACGATCTCGAAGATGCTTTCCTGCATATCCTGCAATTTGACCTCCAAGACTGAATCCAATAACGTAGAATCGATCAGCCAAGTCCTTAGAGCCACCGTGGCTGTTTATGATGAACTTTATGAGCTCTCCAATCTGCACCCCCACAAGCCTCGTGTTTCCAGCAGCCTGCCCATAAAGTTGTCTAGAACCACCAGACCAGTCAACTAAGATGACGTTGCAGTCTTCTCGTTCCAGAAGTGCATCTTTCATCCTGCCACCCCATCCGTCGAGACCATATTTATCTTCTACAAATAACCCAAATACAGTTATCGTAAGAATCTTTGTGTCAGTAAAATGTTAGTTTCTGCTTTGGCCGCGAATTTTAGATGCTCTAGGAGCCTGCGTTAGTGAAAGAGGGCGGACGGGCCCACCACTATTACCTCTTAAACGGCTGTACTCGTTAATGCTATGATTACATACTATACTCTGTAATCTGTAATAAAATGCGTACAAAACATTACATTCACATATTCACTAATTGCATTCATTTCAAAAAATAAATAAATAATAATAAAGACTTCTTTGAGACAAGAGACACGAATTCTTGAATCCAGGGAAAAACAAGCCTAGTGATTGACATTGCATCTTTTTTATAAAATGATTTTCAGCTGGCCAGATTTCAAAAAAGTCGCATCGTTTGGTAGTGTTTAGTAATGTATGAAAAGAATTATAGAAGTTTCAGAGTCCGAGCCCTTTTACCCCACGTTCTGCATAGGGCTAAGTAGAAGTAGAAGCGCTAATGTTGTCCGTTTCAACTGACCATTTCCTTCATCCTTCAGTGGAGCTAATGTGCTTATTTGTTACGTTTTTAACTTCTCGAATATCGTTTTATTAAAAAAAAAAAAAAAAAAAAGGACAGTTAGACGTCTTTGGACAATAAAGCTAATGTATAAACAATATTTGAGTTACTAATTTTCCTGAATTCCCGCAATTCAGAGGCAACAGTTAATGTTAGGCGAAATAAAAACAGTATAAAAATCTATTGGCTTTTTCTTTTTTTCTTTTTCAATATTTCTTGTTTTGTATCAACCGGACCCTGACGTTAAAAAAAACACGAATATGTTAGGAAACTGTTGCGTTTGCTAATCCCTCTGTTGCTGAATTAAGGAAACGGTCCTCTGTCTTACCTATCCAGCCATGGCAGATGATTATTGTTCTTTTCGAAATGTCAAAATTTGACTTGTCGAGCTTTTCGCTGTTGCTATCATCAATCAGCTGGGCATGATGTCTGTTCGATCTAGTGAACAGATGAAATGTCGTCTTCACAATAGATGGATCTTGTGGAAGCTTCATCAGAAAGTTGAAGAATGGAGGAGCGAAGCTGAAACATCCATACTTTCCATGACAGACCCTAAAGGTGGCTTTATCGTTAAAAAGAGAACGATTTTACATGTAAAACCAAAAACAAAAATACCAAAAAAAGCAAGAAGTGTCAAACCCTACTCTCAATGCTATTTATGGTGTCCAAAGTTGTATAGTGGGTCGCATGTTCTTTCCGAAATCTAGAAAATAATAATGTCAATAACAACAACAAGAATGACGACGACGACGACGATGATGATGATAAATGATGATGATGATGGTGATGATGATGATGATGATGATGATGGTGGTGGTGGTGGTGGTGATGATGATGATGATGATGATGATGATGATGATGATGATGATGACAAAAGCATTTTTTTTTTTTTGAAGTAGCATGACTACCCTGGCTTCTTAAGTTCTAGTTATAACTTTGTTGTATAGTCCCTTTCTCGCTGTGTTTTCTTTAAAGGGAGAAAGCATAGTTATGTTCAATTCACCTATCGGGAGGAACCTATCCCTTCATTTTAGATACTTGCCGTCTAACCTTACATTGGTCGGCTGGATTATTTTACAGCCATTATCACGGAAGAATGATAATAATAATACGCCGTACTCACCACTTGATTGGACGAAAAGAAAAAAAGTGCCAGCAACAACCAGCGCGAATATGTTTGACCTCTCCATAGTCTCTGTACCACGAATCTATAATTAGAGCATCTATAATTGTTGGTCTTAAAAGCATGCAAGTAAGCTTAGTATGTGATTAAAGCAGAGCTCCACTACAAAGTTTGCATTTACAAGTACCCCGCCTCCCCAAACGGACGCCATCACGATCATACTAAGATTAGTTCCCAGTTAAACAACTACAATATCTGCTAGTGGTACTTTTTAAAGTAAAATTATTGTATCCACTCCTCTTTAGTAAACATGACGTCTCTCGATGGACCCATGCAAAGACAAGGTCGGATCTATTGTGTTGACCTTGTCATCAATTATTGCTGTAGCCCTGCGCTTCGCTTTTATAAGCAGCTTTCCAGGAATTAATTGTCAGGGATCATCCATAAGTGATAAAACTCGGACATCCTGTTTTGTTTATCATTTACTTATTTACAAGGCAGTTTCTTGATCTTCAAACGTTATGGATGAAAAGTGCAGTCGCTTGAGCAGTTGCAAAACCAGCAGAAAAAAGATGGAATTTTGAGTGAAATGTATGAGAAACTGGTGCGTTAAGTTTGCACTTTTGTGTTCCGTTAACGAACTTTTATTGTAAGTCTGACGACGGTTTCCTGAATGGGAGAAACGTAACTTTTGCTCGATTGGTTGCTTGTATTGGTATTGGTATTGGTATTGGTATTGATAATGGATTTATATACTGCAAATATCACATATTTTAATTTTGTTTTTGAAGTCTGCGGGGCACATTGACGTCAACGTAATTATATCTAGTAGGTAGATGATACATTGAAATGCGCGTTTTAATTTATTTCATTTTTATTAAATTTTGACTAACTGATCGATCGATCTATGGACGGATGGATTGATTAATTGATCGATCGATTGATCAATATGTTGTTTAGTTGGATTGTTGGTTAGCTGGGTGGCTGGTTGGTGAGCGTGTGAGTGGTTTGGTGGGTGAGTGAGTGTTTGGGTGAATAGGTAAGTGGGTGAGTGGGTAAGTGGGTGAGTGGGTGGGTGGGTGAATAGGTGTGTGGGTGTGTGAGTGGGTGGGTGAGTGAGAGAGTGAGTGTTTGGGTGAGTGTGTGTGGGTGAGTGAGCGAGCAAGTAATTTATTTATCGGGTTAACTTTAAGTGTTCTACGTGGACTGCAAGCACATGGACGTTAATTAGACAGCGTTGTGAAAGCGTTAAGTACCTCCAATAGTAGTACCTCCAATATATTCTATCCAATCAGACAACAAATAAGTAACACTGAAGGAAAAGCTAATTTACAAACAAATTAGAGATGGAATCAAAAATATTGTTTTCCTGCTCTGGAATCATGATTTCAAAACGTAAAAAAATATATAAAAAATGTTTCCTGTACTCAGAGCACAATTAAAAGACTTAAAAAAGTGGAATATTTCGTTCGGATCAACCGAACTTCGTCAGCCACAATGTAAATTTGAAAGTTAAGAAGGGTTATATAATGGACCCGAGGGAGCTAAGATAGTGTCATAGATTCTGGCTAATTCGAACCCATTGTCTCCCGAAGAATCTGTTAATGAGAAGAGAATTTATGCTTCAATGCCATACATCAAGGGCATTTCGGAACGCCTCCAAAGAGCATTCAAATCACACGAGATAACACTTGTACACAAGCCTTTCAATTCCTTAAGATCACAACTAGTTCGGGTTAAGGACAAAACGGAAAATCTTAGAAAGTGTGGAACAGTCTATCATATCCATTGCGAACAATGTGACAAAGACTATGTGGGCGAAACGTCTCGTTTATTGGAAACTCGAGTAAAGGAACATCTTTCTACAAACTCGTCAGCTGTTCGTGAACATTGCCACCTCACAGGTCATTCGGTGGATTCCAGTAAAACAAAAGTTCTTGCCACGGAAAGTAACACTTTCAAACGCCGCATAAGGGAGGCAATTGAGATAAAATTACGTAAGCCCTCCTTGAACAGAGACAATGGGTTCGAATTAGCCAGAATCTATGACACTATCTTAGCTCCCTCGGGTCCATTATATAACCCTTCTTAACTTTCAAATTTACATTGTGGCTGACGAATTTCGGTTGATCCGAACGAAATATTCCACTTTTTTAAGTCTTTTAATTGTGCTCTGAGTACAGGAAACATTTTTTATATTTTTTTTTACGTTTTAAAATTAGAGATGGTTATGGAGGAGGAGAGATTCTCATTCATAACGTGTTCTTATTTAGGACGTTGCGACTTGACAACTGATCTTTTTCTAACTGACACTTGGAGAGCCTTGAACATGATAACTTGTTTAGTCTTATGCGGGAACTGAAAAACGCTTTTTTTTTTCTTAGAAATGATATTGGGATAGCGTCCTTTTTAGTTCCTTTGCGAGGGCGTACCTTGCTGTGGTATAACTACTCTACGCATCCCACTCTTATAAATGTGAACTGCCTTAGGATTGTCTTTGAATATGCAATTCGCAAGTTTTCACACTAGAAGAATATTCGTTTATACTTGAAAATTTTGCCGCCAGGTGCCCTTCGAAACTTCGAACTACAGTCGAACCTCCCGTAAGCGACCACCCAAATTGTCAAGCCTTGCCTGTCGGTTATGGGAGGTGGTCGCTTACGGGAGTTTGGTAACTACAGAGACTGACTGCGCGTGCGCCAATGCCCATCTAAACCCATGTAATAACTTTTAGTAGCAACAAAAATGTTAAAGCCGTGCAAAGTAATTATTCAGAGTATCATGGTTCGCTTCTTATAAACTATCTAATAAGGGGAATGGAACAAGTCTCGCGATAGTTATAAATTGAACCTTTTATGCTGTCTAAATTTTAGGGGACACATTTTTCTGCGAATAGCTTCTTGTATAACCAAAGTTCTTAAGAGAAGAACCAATAAAGGCAAAGTGGTTGTGACCGGAAAACGTGTCAATAGAGGAGCCGAGTATCTACTAGAAATCCCATGTGAATGTATTTTTACGAAGACAACAAGACATCGATACCTTGACTGAAAAAAAAAAACTTGGATTTGACTTGGACTGAATAGAGAATCGAATATGTTGACCGCGCCGAATATTTTACTTCGATTTTTATACTGTAGTTCCGTTAAACTTGATAGAACAGTAAATCAGGAAAAGAGTACAGTGTCTGCGGTGCATTTTTTTCTTTACATATATTTTGGGAATGTTTTATTCATGTGAAAAGTCTATTTCGTGAAAAAAAAAATCTGATACTTCCCATTGAGAAATCTCCTTATTGTCCAATTTCTGCTCTATTATCCGTCAAGTGGTCGCTTACGGGAGTTTTGAAAACAAAAGAAAATTTCAAACTTTTAGCTCTAAAAGTGGTCGCGGTCGCTTACGAGAGAAGGTCGCTTTCAAGTGGTTCCAAATATAGTGATTTGACTTGGAAAATTTTGGTTTTTTTGGAAAACTGGTCGCTGAGGAGAGCTGGTCGCAACCAGAGGTTCGACTCCTTCTTTCTCATAGGAAGCAGTGTTCTATTATTGCTCCAACTGATCATTTTAATATGTCGCGCGAAATTTGGAGCTAAACTATATGAAATAAAACGACAAAATTATATCCATATTCGTATTAAAATTTCAATGGAATCCTCGAGCGTAGGCGAGGAAAGACAAGTTCATCAATGCTTCACAATTCGTGTGTGTCGGTTGCGTATAGAAATTCGAAGATATGTAATGTTTAGTGAAAAAAATCATCCCACTTCTTTGTGAGGTGGTTCTTCGACCGACTGCATGTGAACTTACTTCCAAGTACTGAAAAGTGGGTAACGAGTGAAATTTACACAGAAAACGTACGAGAGAAAACCGTAAACTAAATTACAATATCTGCACAGGTCCTTGTTAATTTGCGCTAGAGGCGTACGCATTCTCTTATACGCAGACATGTTATTCCCAGTCATAGGATGGCGAAACGGAAATTTATGGCGTTTGAGACAATGGGCTTCTGTTTTTGCAATCATAAAACTGGTGTTATTATAAACATACAATGCACTGCACCCTGAACTAGAGAGAAATCATTGTGAAAGTTTTATTAACTTCTTTTATTTTTACTTTTTGAATTAGAAGGCTTTGACAGACTTCATCCTGTTTGGAGTGTTTCCTTACTCAAGTGACATCCGTTTTTATGGTTTTTACTATAGCTTGGGTTAACCAGCCACATCACCGGCCCTACACAGGATCTTAGCAAATCCGAAAGAACTGGTAAATGCAGGAACAAACTTCAATTGTGAGAAGTCCAATTCTTGCTACAAATATTAATGTTGGGATAGTTTTAGATCTCGGCTTAATTAATAGACATTTGGAACAGACGCTAACTTACCAGTATTGATGTAAGACCAGGTGGTTTGCTTTATTTGCACCTTTGGGACGAACGCGATGTGAAGGAGTAACAGACACTGCACGCGGGGAAAGCTGCTCCCAGTATATGCTAGACATAGCGAACAAACAGATATTTATCAGCCCTGAAGATGGCGTTAATGACGTAAATTGGTTCCTAGGCAGAGACCATAGTGTGGGCAGCAAAGTGTATATTCGAATTAAAAGCGTTTCCTATCCCTAACATTCCTTGTAATGCTTGACAACCTATATATTTCTAAGGAAAAAGTCACGGGATATGTTAGAGACATTGTAAAAACCTCGTTGTCTAACAAACTAGTGTTTTAGGCCCTTATTATGCAGCGATTAAATAATTCTTCTCTTAGAGAAAATATCCGATGCAGGCTCTTATTTTACTATATTTCAAGAATGCGGGCTTTGCTAGTTGGGTAACTATCCCAGCCTTCCACACATGAACTGCCTTTGACGAAGATTGTTTTAAGCACAGCTTGAAATTACCCGAACTAAGAGAAACCTTTTCAGTGTTTATAATTCAACTTTAGGTACATATTTAGCCTGCGCGTGGGACATAAATAGAGAGCTTGTTCACAGCTGACAGGGTTGTACATCTTGGAATATTCGAACTATTTTAATTAACGAGGACGTTTATCGATCCCAAATATATGTGAACTTTTCATGGATCTTGAGACAAGAATCGAAGTAATGTTCGCTTTATACTCGAAAACGATGATCGCGAATGTCTTACTACGTTCCAAGGCCCAACAACATGGAAAATAGATTTGCTAGCCACATTTTTTCTTTACTTTTTGGTATGACACCAAATATGCAGGTCTTTTTTTTTTTTTGACGACACTCCCTATTTTCTCTTGGTATATTTTATTTTGTTTCAGAGAAAATATGCATATTTTATTTGTTACCTTTTGAAAGACGAAGAAGAAGACAAAGTTATTCAAATGAAGTACTGGTTCCAAAGAAAACAACATTTTTAGAGTATAGAGCCAATAAACTGAGGGAATAAGCACATTTAACTTTCTAACGGAAATTCTTAAATTATCAGTTAAAAGATTAAGGAATACAGTTATTTGGGGCAGGCCGTTCATAAATTTATTCTACAATAACATGATCATCTATCAACGTCTATTAACAACACAACAAAAGAGGAGGTGCTTATTCAAAGGACGCCGGTTAATCGAGGTAGGCGATTATTAAGTTTTTCTTTCAATGAATTGTAACTTTATTTTTGGCTAATGTACAAAAAAAAAAAAAGTCTTCAAACACAATGAGATGTTGTTCTGTTGATCTTGATCTCACTCCTTTTATCCTTTGTGACACAGAAATATTGCACTAAGCTGATTTCGACTATTTCTGATTTTTCCTGACACCACTGCTGGCACTAGTCATTAGGCAGAGTTATGTCAAATTCCATTGGCTTTAGTGTGAGTGAAACGTAACGGAGGCGGATATATGTTCATCTAATATTTGATTACCATGAATAGATTCCCCGATTTCGTTTGCTTGAAAACCGAAACAACTTAAACAAACCTTTTTTTAACGGAATTAATAAGGAACAACTAATATGCGCTAAATATGTAAATATTTTGGTAGTTTCTTAGTTTTAGGCGTTTTTGTATCATGTTTCGGGGGCGTAATTTAGTCAGCCTACACCTCCCACCAGTTTAACCAGACTACTGACACTGCACTTTGCGAAATAAAAATGTAACTTGAGTAAATTTTCATTTGCCCAAGACATTTATTCTATGGCAATGAATATATGGAAATCATATATTTGAACTGCGGATTAAAGAATGAATATGTGAATGATCAACACAGTTACGAACACTACTTAACCAGCAGTGAAAATCAAGCCTGAAAAAAGTATTCAGACTTGCACGGGAATCAAACCCACGACATCAACCTCTGCGATACCAGTGCAACTGAGGTGACAAACAAACTGGGAGCTGGTCATTTTGTTGGTTCGTAATATACCCATGAGTGATGAAAATATGAGAATGAATATAGTTCAATCAGATATTTGAACTGCGGATTAAAGAATGAATATTCCCATATGTTGTGCTTCCTACAATCTAAGAAGCGCCTGACCATGATTTTGCATTAAGAACGTAATAAAAAACACTTGAAAAAGAGTTTATTGTGGTGCATGGTTGTAGAATGATACTGTCCAGAAAAAAGCGAGATCATTTCAGAACGGCATTGAGGCCCAACTGACTACCAAAACTTCATAATAAACGTGAGCGTTTGCACAGTCTAATTGTAATTTTACATTATTACTTATACTGTAAATCCATTGTATTTCTCTGTCAAAGATGGATCATTAAAGTTTTTTTTTATTATTATAGCGTTCTCTAACTGCTCTTAATGCTCATGAAAGGTGAAAGACGATACGAATGAGGTTGTTTAAGGGGCAATTTTTCCGATGCGCAAGTGAGTTTTGCTTCCTAGCTCTTCCATCCCTGAAAGAAACAAGGCTAGTCCGTGGTCTACAAAAGAAATGAAAATGAACCAGAAACAACCTTTTAGATTTAAAACTTTGTTTGCACAGTCTATTTCTGCAAATAAACAGTGTTGTTTAAAACAAAATTTGCCGAACCTTGGAAGCCATCAATTTCATATCACTACTGCTCAACGTTTACATGTAAGTTGACAGCTACGAGAATGTAGTTTCCCCATACAAAAGAAATATGCGAATAACATTTGTTTAATATTTATCTGCAACGCGATAAACGTTTTAATTTTCAAACCGTAACCTCTTTTAAGATACCTTTTGGTCCTTTAATGCCTCAATTTTCTAAGACAATGATCAGTCAAATCAAGGAATGAAAATTTCCAATGATTTATTGGTCGGGCCCCAGTTGTTCAAAGAGCGAATAACTCTACCCAGCGGATAAATCGCTATCCATCGGATAAAACGTATCAGTTGCAATACATTTTATCCGCTGGATAGAGTTATCCGCTCTTTGAACGACCTGGGCCTGGTCTTACTCATAAATTCCATCCTCATGTTATAGCAAGTAAGCCCTTGGCAACTTCTCAGTGGATCAAACGAATCATCAGGCTTTCGACTGACATTAACCAAACTTATCCCATTATTTGTTAGCAACTCATCCATATACATTATAATTATACTCCGCTTAAAACCATTCATCCCTGAAGATGGCGTTAATGACATAAATTGGTTCCTAGGCAGAGACCATAGTGGGGGCAGCCTAGTGTATATTCGAATTCAAAACGTTTCCTATCCGTAGCATTCCTTGTACTGCTTGACAACCTATATATTTCTAAGGAAAAAGTCACGGGCTATGTTAGACATTGTAAAAACGTTTTTGTCTAAGAGACTAGTGTTCAAGGCCCTTATTATGCAGCAATTGAAGAATTCTTCCCTTAGCCAAAACATCTGTATAGGCTCTTATTTTACTATATTTTTAGAATGCGGCTTTGGCATTTGCGCAACTTTCAGAGCCCCCCTCCCCCCTACATGAACTTAAGGCATAGATATCGATTGCCTTAAGGCCGAGACACACTAGGCGACAAGTCGCAGCGACAGGTCTCTGCGACAAGTCGCTCCGTGTGTACTGCCTTCAAAACAAGTCGCCGCAACAATTCGCCTCGTCTGACACGGTAATTTTCTGTGAAAATCGTTATCGCTGCGGCAGAATTTTGTCGCTGCGATCAGGCGCACAAATTCAATCTGGTTTGAATTCGTGCAACTGATCGCAGCGACAAAATTCTGCCGCAGCGACAACGATTTTCACAAAAAATCACCGTGTCAGACGAGGCGAATTGTTGCGGCGACTTGTCCCCGCGACGTGTTGCAGGGACTTGTCGCCTTTTGTGTCTCGGCCTTTAAGCATAGCTTGAAACTACTCGATCAAAGAGAAACCTTTTCGGTGTTCATAATTCAACTTCAGGTAGACCTTTAGCCTGCGCGTGGGACACCAAAAAAAAAAACATTGCTGACAGGCTACTACTTCTTGGAATATTCAAATTGTTTCAATTAACAAGGACGTTTATTGATCCCAAGTATATCTGAACGTTTCCCGGTTCTTTAGACAAGAATCGAAGTAATGTTCACTTTGTACTCGAAGGTGATTATTGCAAATATTTTCTACGTTTTTATGCCCAACAATATGGAAAATAAATTTTCTAGCCACATTTTTTTTAAATTTGTTTTTGGCATGACTCCAAATGTACAGGTCGGTTTTTGTAAATGATACTCTCTATTTTCCCTTTATTTCATTATATTTTTTAGAGAAGCTATACATATTTTATCCCCTAACTTCTGTAGAGCGAAGACGAAGTTTTTCAAATGAAGTACGGGTTCCAGAGAAAACAACATTATTAGAGTATATATGCAATTAACTGATTGAATGAATAATTAAATAACTTTTTCAGGGCGAGACGGTTAAAAGATTAAGGAATACAGTTATACTCCAATAACATGAACATCTATCAACGTCTATTAACAGCAAGAAAAATAAACACATTACGAACATGTTAACTTGGTCTTCTATAGAGTCTCAAATTGCTTGCTACCACTGCCTTCCTCAATGGATACCGCTTAGTGTGCAGTTACCGTATTTCCTCGAATAAGCGCCCGGATGCATATTTGAAATTTCGGCCAAAAGAGCGAGCGCTCATTCGAAGGAGGGCGCTTATTAAGTTTTCTTTCAACGGATTGTAACTTTATTTTGGCTACTGCACATAGAACAACTCTTAAAGCACAAGGAGATACCAATAACTGGTAGTGACTCCACGGAGATTAAACTTTTTTCCTATAGGTACCGATACAATGAAGGTGTAGTAAAAGATCAGAAGATTATAAATAAAGTGACAATATAAACAGGGGTAGGAAGGAGGGGAGGAGGGCGCTTATCGAAATCTGTTGATCTTGATCACACTCCTTTTTCCCTCGTGACACAGAAATATTGTACTCAGCTGATTGCGACTTTCTCTGATTCTTCTTGACACAACTGCTGGCGCCACTCTTTAGGCAGAGTGATGCAAACTAACCGGAGCTAAAATCCACTGCCTTTACTACGAATGAGGCGTAAAGTTTCCTGAGGGCTTAGAAGTTTCCCAAGAAACCGATTAGGCGAAGACGGGAATAGCGGAGGCGGATATATGTTCATTTAATTTTTTTTTTTAACCGTGAGTAGATTCCCGGTTTCGTTTGCTTGAAAACCGCAACATCTTTAATAGCAAACCTTTTTACCAGAATAAATATAAGGAACAACGAAATCATCCATTAATTTAGACATCGGATTTTGCATTGTGCTAAATATGTAAATATTTTGGCCCTTTGTAGGCCACGTACTGTTGTCGGGGAGTTTTTTTAGTTATAAACGTTTTTTTATCATTTTTTGGGGGGCGTAATTTAGTCAGGCTACGCCTCCCACCAATTTAACCAGACTACAGACACTGCACTTTGCTTAACAAAAATGTAGGTTGAGTAAATTTTTATTTGTCTAAGCTTTTTTTTTTTTTAATGAGAATGAATATATGGAAATCATATATTTGAACTGCAGATTAAAGAATGAATATGTGAATGATCATCGCAGTTATGAACAGTACTAAAGTAGTAGTAAAAATCAAGGCTGGAAAAAAATAAGACTTGTACGGGCATCGAACCCACGACCTCTGCGATACTGGTGCAGTGTTCTACCAACTAAGGTAACAAGCCAACTGGGCGCTGGTCATTTTGTTGGTTCGTAATATACCCGTGAGTGATGAATATATGACGATGAACATATGGTAATCATATATCTGAACTGTGGATTAAAGAATGAATACTCCCATATGTTGTGCTGTCTACAATCTAAGAGGGGCCTGACCATGATTTTGAATTCCGAAACTCTAACTGCTCTTAATGCTCATGAAAGGTGAAATACGATACGAATAAGATTGCTTTTGAGGCATTTTTCCGGTGCGCAAACCTGTTTTGCTGGGTCTTCTATCCCTCAAACAAACGAGGCTAGTCCGTGGTCTTCAAAAGAAATGAAAGTGAAACAGAAACAAGTTTTCAGATTCAAAACGTTTCTGCACAGTCTATTCTTGGACATTACCACCCTTGCACGAAAGGAAAAGACTGGGTTCCCAGTATTCAGTTGCCGCGTCTGCCTTTCGTTTAAACAAGCCTTGCTCTTTTGAGAAAATTTTCCAAACCTTGGAAGCCACTAATCTCAACACTACTGCTCAACTTTCACACATAAGTTGATAGCTATAAGAATGCAGTTTCCACATACAAAAGATATTTTTGAATTACATTTGCTTAATACTTATCTGCGACACGAGAAACTTTTTTAATTTTGAGACCGTTACCTTCTTTAAGATACCTTTTGGTCCTTTCATGACTCAAATTACTAAAACAGTGATCAGCCAAATCAATGAATATAAATTACCAATGCTTTATTTGTCTCTTTTTTTTTTTTTTTTTTTTTTTTTTTTTGTGATTGACTTACACATAAATTCCATCTTCATGCTATAACAAGTAAGCCCTTAACAACTTCTCAGAGGATCAAACGAAACAACGGTCTTTCGACTGACATTAACCAAACTCATCCCATTATTTTTTCAGTAACTCGTCCATTACGTTTCAATGGGAAACCACGTCAGAAAGAAAGAGTCAGCTCGGCATGTTTAAGCTGCTTGTTTAACGCGGGATTTTCCCAGCGGATATGGGCGGCTTCTTTTAAAATGAGCTGAAATCTATTTGGTGCAGAATCCAAAATAGAAAAGCACCTCGTTGAACAAAGTCTATAAATGTTAGATCAGGAAACACGGAAGCTTTGGAAAGAAGAAGGCAGCTGCTAAGTGTGATAGTTTGGAATATAATAGCGATGGAATTGTTTTGTTTACCTTTCTTTAAACTCTTCAACGATGAACCCTGCAAAAGCACGTTGGTGCAATTTGATCAAGCGTCAAGATGGAATAGACATTTCCGTATAAGCGTAATGTGTGATTTCCCCCCCAAAACCTTTTCAGAAACGCGAAATATAATCAAAGATGTTGTGAGAGGTGTTGCGTAATGCATAATGGCACAGAGAAAACAAGTTAAAGGCAAAGTAATACTGTACCTTTCAAAAACACAACGTGATGTTATGTTTTGGATTTGGGGTAAAGCCTTACGTCCGTTAATTGATACTAATTTAAATAAAGACTTATTCATTCATTCAACTTTGATCACTTGACCATTTGGGAAATTCCAGCTAAAACTTTGAATGTGTTATCCCTGATCAGTCCGCTTCGACGGAAGCCGGTGTATATTCACTAAGGACACTTTTCTTTGACCCAAGTGGCATGCTCTAATACTAATCTTAACGTATTTTACGTACAATGCTGATCTATTTACATTATACTGCATACTGTATTTTCATTTGCCAATAGTCTTTCAGTGGTTTGGAAGTCTGAAAAAGCCATGAACCCTTGAAAGTGATTTCGTAAATTAGCGCATTTGAAACGTTGAGAGAACAGTACATTTAGTGGAAGACTATTTGCATCAACGTAACCTGTGGGCATAACGTATAATACATAATAACTGCGACTGCATAAAACCTGTCATTTATGGCGTTGTTATATTATAGGGGTTTAAAAAATATCCCCACTACATGTAGAGTGAAAAAGCACTTAAAAGCCATAAGTTTTGAAAGAAATGTATGGAGTTAAATCCCAAAAGCTTCCAAGAAGAAGTTATGCATGTTTTCTGGAACCACACATTCAAAGACACCAGGCTTCATGGTCATTGCTTTGCTTGGTTACCCTGACACTATTAGCATTAGCAATTATGTCGTCTGATCTTAATGTCAAACTTTACTGTCCTTTTCTGAGATACAACATCATGTTACGGAATTAATATCAAGTACATTTTTCCTTTGTTGTGTTTGTTAATGCCAGCGAAAAATGGTACTGGTAATGGTAATGGATTTATATACCGCACATAGTTTCATGGCGGTTTAAAATTCTTCTCTGGTGTGAGATTGGGCGTTAACCTTTAAAGGCGTCTCTGGCAGCCGCTATTAGTTCATATTTGATCTCACCCACCCACCCCTCACATGAATATCAGATGAAAGACGGAGATATACCACCACACCGGAAACGACGTCCCC
>JAEMWC010000173.1:307500-322500 GCA_016490735.1 Pachyseris speciosa | reverse complement strand
CGCGAGTTATGAATTTTTACGCAACCAGACTCTTTGCCATATTAGAGTTAGTACACTCGGCTGTGAAGAGTTCAGATGTAACCGCGTAAGCGTTCGTCGATTTTTCATTTCATGTTTAAGAATATTCATTCATATTTTCAAATAGAACATGTCTTAAGCTTCAAACTGCAGTAAGATAATGTTCGAACATCGCATTTTACGTCAGGAAAATACTTTTGAAACGTGGAATAATTTGCAAAGTCTCCCGCTTGGCGGGAATCTTCTCAGGCTTTGGCCTTTCCTCAACGGTTGTTCGGAAAGAGAGGAGAGATCCAAATGATTTTATAACGACAAATATAACTCCACTTATGAATTTTTACGCAAGCATATTTGTTTGTTTACATTTTGTCGGATGACTGGCGAAGATTTCACTTTATCTTGCTCTCCTTCGCATTTACAGCGGCAGCAAATGCTGGGCGAAGGCTGTATCGGTGGAATACAGACACCATTCCCTTAGCTGTTTTCATGTCTCATGGATTGCTTTATTTTTGTATATACTCTGCTATGCTGCTGGTTCCATTTCTGCTTATTCCTTTCACGATTATGTGAGCTTTTGTGGAAGCTGGCGGAGAAAAAAGCCTTCAACCGACGCCGTGGCGTTTTCCTCCTTTGGTCCGGCGGCCAACGGCATTAAAAACAACTCCAAAAAATCCTGATTGCACGAAAAGTGCAACCCAACAAGAACTATGTATTATTTTGAGAAGATTTGAGAACGGATTTTTGAACGAATTTTTTTCTTCTCGCATTTTTTGATTTCTGGACAGGATAAACAAAAATCAAAATTTTGAACATGCGCAGAATCGGGATACTGTTCCTTAAAGGAAAACCGTAAAATATTTGGCACTAACACTGAAGATTACATGTAAGACAATTTGGTCATACGTTTTCAGAGCCCCTGAGATCATTTCAAACCCCGTTCAAAAACTGTAAACAGCACTGTAATATCTAGAAAATACATTTCACTTGTTGCTGCGATGTACAAGGAAATTTCAACTAAATTTTTTAAGGCATGGCGGTTAAAATCCTGTTGTCATGGAAAGGTGAAGAGTCAGTTAAAGAATCAAATCGTGGACTTGTCGCAAGATGCATTTCGAAAACGTCTACGAAACTCGGTGGGGCTTGTCAGTTGTGTCGCATGAAACAGCATACCACTTCCTTCTATATTTTTGTATGTTCTATGTATGTTCTATGATCTGTTTTGTTTAGCATTCAGAGAGCTTCGTTTTAATTATATTTCTGATTTTTATTTATTCCGCGCCCAAATTTCAACATGCATGCATACTCACTAATTATAAATGGCGCCAAACTGTTGATCCCTTGGACAGTTTTTATTAAAGGTATTAGTTGATTGAAAGGACTCGAAAGTATGATATGATAAGGACTGTGTGTTCACGTCTGCGTGTAGGGAAAAACAAAAACAATATATAGGCTTGCAAAATCTGAAATCGGCTGAAAAATACCACCTTGAATGACGTTGCAGAAGTTTGTCTTACATCGAGCGTCGTAGAATAGTGATTATTTAAACAAGCTCGTAACCTATCATCTGTTCGGCTAACATCCAGCACCGAGAATTTACTACACTGCTCGTACTTGCATGTAATATAATAGTGATGATCTGTTATTGTTCGCTTTGGTCTTCCTTTTCAGAGGGATGTCAGTGCACTATCGGTTCAGTTGAAACAAAGCAGGTGTATTTAATCAGTTCAATAAATAATTCGAATGAAAACAGTGTTCAAGTTATTAACGCGTGTAAAAACAGTTGGAATCTAACCGAATGTCAACGCCTACAGACCACTTTCCCAACTTGATTGTCATTCAGAATCCATTACCCCAAATCTGTTCAAATAGCACAAGCCCACGCCGTGTCCTGAGTTACATAATGAGTTTTATTACACTGCAGTTTCAGAGAGAATATTTTCAGCTGTGAATTCAAAATGAGGATGTGTGAAACCACATAAGGCCGATTGTACTGGAGACCTGTTATTCTGTACTCCCAGCACACGAAGAATTAACGCTGAAACTCTGGATTTTTACGCTCTTTGGCGCCCTTCTTTTACAAAACCTAGTAAGGTCAGTAATAGTATTCAAAAGTTTCACCTTTCGGATGCTATTGGAAAATTAAGCGCTATAACCACTTAACGTTTTCCGTTATTTCAAAGTGAAACTCTTACGGTCAAAACTAACGTAATTAGCCCTTTTTTTCTATTAACTGGTCTTATTAGGGACCAAGAATTTAACTCAGTTGCCAAGAATATGCTGCTCGGAAACTAAAATGCAGAAATTATTTTTGAAACGTTTCCACAGATTTAAATGGTTAAAGGAGTTACTTCGTGATCCCAAAGTCGTATTTACTCATTTGAAACACACAAGTGTGGTTCTACCGCATTTATCAATATGATAAAATCAGAACTAGGTAACTCGATTCTGAATGGATAACGAGAAGTATTAGTTTAAGATAACTTCGTACATCCGCTGCACTAACAAATGAACTAATCTGTGTTTTGTCTCAGGTGTAAGTCGTGCGGTACACG
Source organism: Pachyseris speciosa (assembly GCA_016490735.1). Classification (NCBI taxonomy): domain Eukaryota; kingdom Metazoa; phylum Cnidaria; class Anthozoa; order Scleractinia; family Pachyseridae; genus Pachyseris; species Pachyseris speciosa. Next base: position 319,930 of record JAEMWC010000173.1, on the reverse strand, counting down.
TACATACCGGACAATGAAGATCCACACGTTTCTGGGACGTTTGTTTATCGTATTGTTTCTTCATGATGTTCAGGTAATCTGGATGACTATCGCTTTTACTGTAACACTGTTCGAAATCAATTACCATTAGAGCTCCAATACGAGCTCCGAAGCATCCTTTAAAAAATTCACCCGTGTACTACTGAATTTATTAGCGTTTGTGAGAATTATTCCAAACTACAATAAAAAACATTCACTGGCTAAAAAATTTCAAAAAAGAACACGTGCCGACCGATAAGCTCAGTGGTAGAGCACCGGACTACCGTGCGGGAGGTCGTGGGTTCAAACCCTGGCCGGACCAACACTCAGGGTCTTTAAATAATTGAGGCGAAAGTGCTGCCTTTGTAATGACATCTGCAAATGGTTAGACTGTCTAGTATTCTCGGATAAGGACGATAAACCGTAGGGCCCGTCTCCCAACTCTTCATAATTGATTCTGTGGGACGTTAAAGAATCCACGCACCGTTCGAAAAGAGTAGGGGACGTAGTCCCCGGTGTGGTGGTCCACCTAGAATGTGGTTATGGGGGAGGGATTTGCAGTTACGGGCCTACAGTAATTGGTGCAAGCTGTGGTAGTGTCCCTCCCAGGTCTCTGGCGAAGCTAATGAAATAAAAATGTGCTTTCGGGTGTCGATCTACAGCCTTCGACGGATAAAAAAGTGGAATGCAAAATGATAAAATATATGCAAGAAAAGGCGAGATATAAATAGGAAGAACGACAAAAGCAAAGTAAAAATGTGTAAATTAGGTGACTATTGTTTAAAAAGAATGCTATGCTGGTTTGAATGATGCCAAGTGTAATATATTAAGTACCCTATAGTACTTATTGTGTTAGTACCCAGAGTGCATTGCTGTGAATAAAGTTGTGTTGAATCGGCCATGTTGTGCGTGTGCCTCGTGGCTATTCTCAGCCAAATTTATTTACAAAATACTACATTTTTGGCGACGAAGATTGGTCGTTCTTCCACCTCACTCGTTAATGCAAGGTTTTGGGACAACACTGTGTGTGTTGTGGCCTACAAGATGACCAGCACTAATACGAGTGGACTCTTTGGGCGTGTTGGCGAGTTCAACGTTGCTCGTGAAACGTTCAGTGCTTACGTTGAGAGGATGGAAATGTTTTTTACAGCCAACAACATTGAGGAGAGGGAAGCGTTGCTGCCAACCGAGTGGTAGTAAATAGGAAACGTGCAATTTTCCTTACAGAAGTGGGACCGGAGGTATTCTCAACTCTCAGTAATTTGTTAGCGCCCGCAAAACCCAAGGACACGCCATTTACTGATTAAGATCTCGGAGAAGCACTACAACCCGAAACCTCTTGAAATCGCTCAGAGTTTCCATTTCGGTACCCGAAATGAAAAATCTGAGGAGTCAGTTAGTGATCATGTGTTGGCCTTGAAGAGATTGGCGGTCCATTGTAATTATGGTGAACACTTGAATCGGGCGTTACGAGACCGATTCGTATGTGGACTGAACAATCCGAAGATACCAAACAAACTATTGAACACTGACGACCTAACGTTTGAAAAGGCTTGCAGCGTAGCAAACACCATGGAGATGGCGGACAGGAACACCAAAGAATTTCACCCTTCAAGTAGTGAAACCATTGAAGTCAACAAGCTGACAGAACAAGGAAGTGAGAGCATTGACCGGAAGTAGACTGAACAATTATCGTACCATAGGTATGGGGGCAGTCATTCAGGTCGGTCTTGTAAATTCAAGTCAGAAAAATGTTACAAGTGTTCCATAATTTGGCATTTAGCTTCTTTTTGCCGCAGTAAGGATGAAAGAAAGAAAGGTTAAGTTCAAAGGGAACAAGCTTCGGAATCTGGCAATGATGAGTGTGAGAATGATGATGAATTAGGAATTTATTCTCTGTATTCGCCTGACCAAAACAGGCCTAATCGCAACAGGTACACTATGGAAACGAAAATCAACGGTAAACCATGTATGAAGGAGTTGTACACAGCTGCGGATTTCTCAACAATGAGTAAAAGTGAATGTCTCTAGAAATTTGCAGATAAGCCTCTGACTCCCTCACAAGTAACACTGGAGACATACACAGATGAAGTACTTGAGGTGTCAGGTGAAATGCATTGTGACATAGTGGTTTACACAAGGGTAAACAATACTCTTTACCCATTCTTGTAGCTAATTATGATGCCAAACCTACCCTACTTGATAACAACTGGCTGGGGCACATTAAGTTAGAGTGGGGTGAGATTTTTTGTATTCCCAAGGGAGACGCTGTGAGTGCTGATAGTCAATTGAAGGATTTGCTGTCTAAACATAGTGAATTGTTTACTGAGAGTTATGAAGGTATGAAGGGCCTTGAGGCGCATATTACTATGAGAGGCAACGCAAGGCCTGTATTTGTGAAAGCGCGTAGAGTTCCATATGCATTAAAAGAGCAAGTTGAAAGGGATTTAAACAAACTCGAAAAGAACGGGTTATAAAGAAAACTGACAAGTCGTGTTGGGCTAGCCCTATTGTGCCAAAGGCTGATAGCACAGTTAGAATTTGCGGGGACTACAAGTCAACTATCAATCAATCTGTTGAAGATGAGCAATATGTTTTACCCACAACTCAGGATATGTATACTGCACTAGTCGGCTCTAAGGTATTTAGTAAGCCCGATCTATCACATGCTTATGCCCAACTCAATGTTGACAAAGGAAGTCAGGAATATCTGACGATTGCTACTCACAAGGGTCTTTATTCTTATTTAAAATTGCCCTATGGGGTCAAGTCATCTTCAAAAATCTTCAAGCAAAGATGAATCAAATTCTTTTAGGGGTTGAGAAATGTGTTTGCAAACAGGATGACATCTTAATAGCGGGAAATGACTGACAAGAAAATCTCAAGATACTCGCAAATGTGCTGGACGGGTTACACAAATACAATTTGCCTTAAGATTACCAAAGTGCGAATTTTTGAAACCTGAAATGGTCTATCTAGGCCTGAGAATAAACGCTGAGGTTTTACAGCCAGTGGAGGAGAAGATCAATGCAGTGAAACGAGCTCCAGCCCCACAAAACGTGAGTGAACTAAGGTCTTTCCTGGGTATGGTCCAGTATTATCATTCCTTTTTGCCAGGGCTAGCTACCATCTTAGCACCTCTGCATCGGTTTTCCAGAAACATTTTCAATGAGAATGGACAGATCATTGTCAGAAAGCTTTCGAGGCATGCAAGGAGGGCAATACTGAGTCATGTAATGGAGGATGCCCAGGAGAGGCCCGGATAGCATATGCTTCACGTACCCTTAGCTAAAGTGAGAAAAATTACGCCCAAATCGAACGGGAGGCCCTGTGTATCATTTTTGGGGTTAGGAAATTCCATCAGTTTCTATATGGAAGAAAGTTCACTTTAGTGACTGACCACCAGCCACTGTTAACTATTTTGGGCCCTAAAACTGCTATATCCCCGCTTGCAGCTGCCCGTGAGCAGCGTTGGGCGATTGTCCTTTCAGCGTATGACTATCAGAGTGAGTACTGGAGCTCTGCGAAGCACAACAACTGTGATGCACACTCCAGATTGCCCCATGAATATTCTAAGATAGGCAGTGAAAGTAAAATTTACACTTTAAGTGCTATTGATAAGGATTTCTTATAACTGCAATGGATATCGGGAAAGCCACTTTACTGGACCCAGTTATAAGCAAAGTACTTGACTGGGTCATGATGGGTGGCCAGAGGCTAGTACGGAAGATTTAAAACCCTAAACCCATGAACTTTCTTGTGAACAAAATTGCATTCTTTGGGGCTCTAGGGTGATCATTCCCCAAGTATTTAGAGGAATTGCACTGGGAGCACCCGGGTGTTTGTGCAATGAACGCAATAGCGCGTACCTGCATTTGGTGGCCCAAGATGGATGGGGAGATTGAAAGAGAGATAAAATTATGCTCAGTGTGTCAGAATGTCCGGAGCTCTCCACCTAGTGCCTCTTCGATACCATGGAAATGGGCTGCACGACCCTTTCAGCGTATTCATATCGATTTTTGCCAGAAGGGCAGTGACTATCTCTTGGTGGTAGTTGATAGCCACTCCAAGTGGATAGAGGTACAGCACATGACCCTAATTACCACAGAGAAGACCATAAATGAGTTACGTCTTATATTTGCCTAACACGGGTTGCCAGAGGAAGTGGTATCAGATAATGGGCCACAATTTGTTTCAAATTAGTTTGCTGAATTCATGCATAAAAATGGCATCAAACACACTCTAACGCAAATGGTGCAGCTGAAAGAGCGGTCGGAGTAGTAAAGGAGGTGCTTGTCAAACAGGTTTTAGATGGAAACAAGAGTAGGTCTATCCAAACAAACTCGCAGATTTTCTTTTAAGGTATCGTACCACCCCTCACAGTACCACAGGTGCCATGCCAGCTAAATTGTTGATGAGACGTCACCTGTGTACGCCTAGTGAAACATAATCTAGCCGAAACCGCAGAGAGTAAACAGAATAAGCAGAAGGAATATAAGGATTTAAAGAGTCATCAGGATAGGCTGTTTGTAGAGAATGACATGGTTCGAGTGAGAAATACCGAAACCAGAAGCAATACTGAAAGGTGGATTCTGGGAGGGTTAGTTAATTTCTGTGGGCCCAGAACTTATTTGGTTAAGACTGGCCATGCTGATCATTCGATCAAAGCCCATGATAAGGTACCAAATGAAATTAGAGGGCTAGATATACCTGTCCCAGAATTGTGTGAACAATCTAACCTAGGTATAGATGATAGGCAAGTTTCAACCAGCGCGCCGCAGCCGCCAGTCGATTTCTCAGGTGAGGATTGTGAGCCAAGTTCTAGTGTTAATGAAGGGCATGTAAACACCATCGCCAGTTGTTTTGAGGCGATCAGAGAGAATCAGAAAAACAGTTGTCCGATTGGACCTATAGCTGATGTAATAGTTAATATTGTGTCACTTGTTGTAAGAATGTCTTATTTCTCAGAAGAAGCAGTATAATATATTAAGTACCCTATAGTACTTATTGTGTTAGTACCCAGAGTGCATTGCTGTCATAAAGTTGTGTTGAATCGGCCATGTTATGTGTGTGCCTCGTGGTTATTCTCAGCCAAATTTATTTACAAAATACTACAACAAGATATACAAACAGATCCATGGTTGCGCGATGGGCAGCCCGTCAGCCCTGTTGTGGCAAACTTGTGCATGGAAGCGATCGAAGAAGTGGCCATCAACACTTCTGAAGTACAACCTAAAGTATGGAAGTGCTATGTGGATGACAGCTCTTGTATCATCAAAAGGAATGCTGTCAACTCCTTTCATACTACACTTAATTCCATCGACCAACACATATCATTCACTATTAAGGAGGAATCTGACCAACAGATCGTTTTCTTAGATACTTCGGTTTCCCGCAAGGATAACACGATCACTATTGGTGACAAGGACAGATATTTAGCCTTTTCTTCGCCGTGACAAACACTACAAGATTAGCACAGCTGAGACCCTCGCACACCGCGTGATTGAACTCCCTAGTGCATCGTAAGGGGAAAATACCGAAATCAACCACGTCACCGATGCTCTACGAGCCAACAACTATCCCTCTGATGTTATTTCCAACATCTTAAAGCGGAAAGTTTCCAAACCGCCCACACAAGCCATCCGCATGCCTGAAGAATTGGTTTGCATGTTTTTTAAATGGGCTGCGCCTCATGATCAAGATAATCCTAACAGTTTTGCTGTCCTTCCCTTGATCAATGGTGTCTCGCAACCACTAACAAGAATTCTTCAAAGGCCTGACATTCAAGCTGTAAATAAGCCCTTGAAGAACTCTCAACAAGAATTTCCTCTTCCCAAATTCAGACCATCTATTGAATATCAACCGCACGTGATTTATAAAATACCCTGTGCCGATTGTGATTGGTGTTATGTAAGTGAAAACGGCCGGTTTTATGAAACCCGCAAGAAAGAACATATCAGGAATGTCAAAACAGATGACAATGGATCAAACATTGCGAAACATGCATGGTCATTCGACCATCGCATAGATTTTGATAATTCTAGAGTTATCGACAAAGGCTCTTTTCGCATTAGAAAAACTTTGGAGGCTTGGCATACCTCTGCTACCAAGCATACACCTTATTCCAAAATGGCGACCAATTTATCATTCTTTTGTTTGCATGTTAATTAGCCCTCTTTGACTCGTCAACATGTCCAAAATGCATAAAGAATTTTAAAGTGAAAATGAGGCAAAGAGGGCTGATAAACATGCAGACAAAAGAATAATATATTGGCCACCATTTTGGAATAAGGTGTATGTTGACAATAATTCTAAGCCGATCCCAAACCAGTATAGCATTCTTTTTAAACAATGGTCACCTAATTTACACATTTCTACTTCGCTTTTGTTCTTCTTATTATTTTTATCTCGCCTTTTCTTGCATATATTTTATCATTTTGCATTCCACTTTTTATCCGTCGAAGGTTGTAGATCGACAGCCAAAACCTTATGTTCTGCACGTCAAACTTTAATTTGTGAGAATGTTGGCTACATTTGTTTGAGAAAAGTAATATGTGTTTTTTATTATTATTTTTTTATCCTTCTTTTTTATCTTATCGATTGCTATGGTTAGCAAGCTTGGACCAAGCTGTCCACAAAACTAGTATTTTTTTTTTTTAGAGAAAACTCGTTCAGGCTTACATCACCAAGCATTTTAAGGAAAGAGTGTTTCATATGCGAGCGCTGTAAATAAAGAAAAATTGCAGTAAATCCTATTCTATCTAATAAATAAATTAATTAACGATTATTCATTGTACATTTTTCTATCTCGTTGGCTGTATGGTGCTAGACGCATTTATGTCTCAGTTTCTGATACTTTTGACAAAGTAATTACTTTTTCTAGCTTGCCCAGGTGCAAAGTGTAGAAGTTGCCGGTATGGTTGCTAGAGCAGCTGACACCAGTAAACCTGAAAATGGTGAGAACTGAATGCATGCTGAACTGCTCCATGTCTATATCATTACATTTGTTATTGCACTAGCTTTCGTTGTAATTGTTCACTTATCACAATTAAGGAAAATTATAATTATAGTTGCAACTAGCTATTATATTGTCTGCCAGCTATACATATTCATAAATTGCAACGTGTACAAAATGCAGCTGCCAGGTTACTGAGCAACATGCCGCGCTACGCGCACATCACACCTGTCAGGATAGAGCTTTATTGGTTGCCTGTTAAATTTAGAATTATTTTTAAGTTCAATTTAATAATTCTTAAAGCTCTTCATGGTCTTGTACCACCTTATCTTAGCAACCTTTTATCTTTTGAATAGTCTAATTATAATTTAAGATCAAATAATAGTATCATTCTTGCCCGGCCCGCAGTAAAATCGGCCAAGACCAGTGGAGATAGAGCCTTCTCAGTTCCTGCTCCAGTTTTATGGAACACCTTGCCGCCAAACCTTAGGGCTATTGATAATGTTATCATATTTAAGAGAGAGCTCAAAACGCATCTTTTTAGGGGAGCGTATTTTAAAGTTTAGATTTTATATTTCTGTGTGAGGTTATTTTTATTTATTTCTGTAATTATAATATAATTAGAACTTTAGATATAGTTTTTACATTTTTCTAGAATAATTAATTTATTTTTAAATGATATTTTATCGATTGTAATAATTTTAAAGCGCATTAGATCATATATTTTTAATGAATTTTTTGCGCTATATAAGTAAAAAGTTATTATAAGTTTATTATTATGAAATTCATCAAGCTGCAGTAAGTTGTTCTCTGAAAGATTGTTATCCTCGCTTCGTAGAAAAACTTCCACTGTCAAACATTCCTTTTTGTTGACTCATTCTAAAATCATTATTTCCAGGAGAATCAGCTTGCCTATCGCTCCAACCGAAGAACGGCTCCAAGGCTTGCAGCTACTCCGGTTTTTTCGGCACAGAGATCTGCACCTTACAATGTGACCCGGGTTACAAGTTTGAGTTCACTCCGGCTGTGTTTTACTACTGCTCCGAAGGAAAATGGCATTTTTGGGACCCTGATCCTTCTGCAGAAAAGTTACCTTGGCCAGATTGTATTTGACTGAGTAAGTGAAAACGTTTTCTTTGAGGAGTAAACTCCAACGCGGTTGAACTTTTCGTATGAAACATTGATAGCGTTTACAGGTAATAGATATAATGCATTGAGGATATTTTCCTTATAACGGCGATTTTTAAACCCAACAGTAACACTATCTAAAACGGTTTCCTTTAACATCTGCAGGGAGAGTTAATCATTCCATATGAAATGAACAGTACATTATGAATTTCGAATGGCGTCCATCTTGTATTTCTGGATTTCCTTAAACTCCTGACTACTAAACTTGGCGAGGCCTGATCAAAATAAATAGAAGAGCATAGTCTCAAAAAAAAATCATCCAAAACATAAAATATTCATTTTTCACCATATATTAATACAATATGTTTGTCATACCATTTGCTTACTTCATGTACTATTTTGAACTCTAGCTTCCTCCTATTTATTCTATAGTATTTCGTCTTTCCAAAATTTTGTTTTTGCTCATGCGTGTCATGTTTATGTGTGTTTGTCTGTGTGTGTCTACCGACCTAAATAAGTATTATCGCTTTTGTTAAACTGGCTGCCTGCCCTCTAACTCTATGGTTATTTCAGGTAGCCAGTCCCCTCTCTTTTCTATAATTAATTTAATTAAATGTTTGTAATGTAACTAAATGGGGAAAATATAGCGTGTTGTTCTGTTGTTGTTGTTGTTGTTGTTGTTGCTGTTGGGGAATAATTAAAACATTAAAACATGAATATGTTTGCGTTTCTCGGCCCTCCTTGTCTAATAGATGGTTACAATATTGAAAACGTAAGTTAGGTATGGAATGTGCTACTAAATTAAGTGGTATCGCTTCGCCTTCATCGCGGCATAACTTTTCAGAATTTAATACTCGAGATTAATTGCTAACCCATGGCCTGACAACATGGAAAGTGCTTTATGAACAAAATAAGAATAGATTAGAACATTTTACACCAATATTGCACAAGCACGTAGTAAAATTACGTAAGTCGCCTTTACGCTTTGGTTTCTTTTTTCAGAATAGAGGACAAACGCCGTTATTAATCGTTTCAGCAGGAGTGGAATGCAACTAAAAGGACATTTAATGCAATGTCGGGTTTTAAGGTTTAAGGTCTAAGGTCTCTGCAATTTTCAAATGTAATGGATCAGTCACTACTTACCGCAAATAAAACGATATAAAAACATGCTGTGAGTCTCATGAGAGTCATCTCATAAAATGAAAATAGCTACCATAACCATTGACCTCGGAAAATGAATTATTAACCACTCAGTCGCGGGTATAATGTTTTGATTCCTTTGTTAGGAAACGCTACTAAAAGCTCCAAAAGAGAAGCGCGACAGTTGCATTGCATTTTACACAAGGTTGCATACTTTAGGGACAAATTTAAGTTTAACAGCCCCCTTTAAGATGGCTCGATAGTCTATAACTCCTTTTAATCAAAATCAGACTCATGCAGAAAAGACCACCATCATGTAAGCAACTCATTGCCATGAATGATGACAAACACAATGATGTTTGAATCTCTTGTTGCCATGGAAACAGAACAAGATTTTGTATGGTTTCTTTAAAAGTACTTCCGCGGTAAACATAAATGAGCAAAAACACTTGGTTAGTGGGGTTAGGGGATAAATTGTTGCAGATAAAGTTTGTATTGATCTATGCTTTGAACCTAAATTTGGGTCACTCTGGTTATTTGCATAGAGAAAAATCTTTAAAGTTTTCCTTTTTTTTTTTTTTTTTTCTTTTTTTTACCAAAAATGGGTGTTTTTTGCCTATACCTGTCATCCATCTTTTGCATGTTATGCAAGAACAATTCAACAGATTGGCCTTATTCTAGTTCATAGAAAGTTTGTCTACCTCAAATTTCAGGCCTAAGAATCTGATAAAAGTAAAAGCGATGGAAGGTAAATATTTTTTGCTTTCTACAAATTCCATGCCAGTTTTAAATGTCAAACCTGAATAGGGTCAAGAATAGGGTGAAGAAAATCTTCCCAATCAAGTTACGGAAAGTCAATTTACTTTTAAAGCTGTGAAAGAGATAGAAATTCTTAAAGAGCTAAAAAATCTTAAGCGGAAAAAAGCGTCTGGACTGGATAATTTCCCCCGGGATTGCTCAAAGATGCTGCTCTTGTTTTAACTAAGCCTTTGACATTTATCATCAATTTATCTCTTGAAACTGGAATTGTGCCCAGTGAGTGGAAAGTGGCTAAGGTGATCCCCCCCTACAAATCTGGGTCTCTGACTGAGATTGACAATTATAGACCTATCTCAATTCTCCCTGCTTTGTCAAAGATCTTGGAGAAAATAGTCCACAAGCAACTAATAGCTCATCTAGAACATCATAGTCTACTTTTTGAGTACCAATTTGGTTTCCGTTCGAACCGCTCTACGGAACTAATTGTTACTTACTTCACTGATCTCATTAGAAAGGAGGCCGACAATGGAAAGGCAGCAGGAGCAGTTTTCATTGACTTATCAAAGGCATTCGATACCATCAGTCATTCTGTTCTATTAAGTTAACTGTCCCGTTATGGCGTATACGATATGGAACTACAATGGTTTACGGATTATTTATTTCTCCGCAAGCAGATCGTTCAATTTAATGGTGTCCTTTCTGAACCAAATCCAATTAACACTGGAGTTCCTCAAGGAAGTATTCTTGGGCCACTCCTTTTTCTCATCTTCTTTAATGATGTGCATAGTCCTCTTCTTCATTGTAGGATAATTACTTATGCTGATGATACAGTGATTTTTACATCCCCAGGACCTAGATAATCTCTCTAACTGGTTTCGGAAGGGTAAATCCGGGGTGATGCTGTTTGGTACCGGAAAACGGTTAAGTTTGTTTAAAGGCTGTCAAGTCAGGCTATCGGTCAATGATTCCCCCATCAACAACACTACATGTTATAAATACCTCGGCGTGCATCTGGACCCGACACTTACTTTTGAAACGCATTTTCAAAAAATGTACAAGAAGGCAGCAGGAAGAGTGAACCTCTTACGGCGCATCCGTTTCAGCATTGATACTCTTAGCGCCCAACGAATTTATCAATCGATGATTATGCCAATATTTACGTATTGCGGTTATAATAGTCTTGGATGGTCAGAGTCGCGCAAACGCATGATCCGCTCCATTGAGACCCGAAGCCTCGAAATCATTTCCCCATAATGCAGTCCGCAGAGCTGTGATCTTCGATTTAAAATAATTGACAACTTTTTACAAAAGGGAGCGTGCTGTTTTGTATTTGACTGCCTTAATGGAACTGCATGTTATCCATTTAAAGATTACTTTCAACGACTACATCATAACGCTTTAAACACTAGAAACAATGGGAAAACAGTAAAACTACCAAAGGTCAAACTAGATTTTGCGGGCCGTAGTTTTTATTTTTTAGGTGCTTCGATTTTTAATTCATTGCCGTTAAGTTTAAGAGACATTAATTCTAGAGTTTTATTTAGGAAAGCCTTGGATGATCATTACTTGTAATTTCTATGTTAGTTTTTGATGGTTTTTCAACTTAGTGCATTTTTTGCTTTAATATCTACTTTTTTTATTATTTGTTTTTTAATTCTTAGTCAGCAGGACCCCGCTGATAACAGTACTTTGTACTGAAGGGTTATCCTGGATAATTGTATCAATTTATTTATTTATATTTATAAAAAAAATTGGTATGGTCAGGTTTTGCCATCTTTTCCAGTGATATCAGTGCAAAAGTATTTGTTAAGCATGCAGAAAAGGGACAAAATCAAACGAGCATGACAATGCATTTCGCCAGCAAAGTAATAGCACAGAGATGGCAGGTCCAAAATAGTGCAAGAGTTAAATGAAAATTTTAGCTCGCAAACGAGCAGTCTTTGAGCGGGAAAGGCTTCCCCAAAACAATTAACCATTTCCTTGTAAGTCTCTGAACAGGATTAAATCCTGCACCAAGAGTTGTCCAGTCACCTTTAACTTTCAATGAAACTTCCACAAGTGAAGATTGAAGCCTAGTGAGACAAGGCTCATTTGCTTCTAGGCCCCTTGTCCATGACCAACAAAACTGTCAGCAGATTGAAGCGAGCATTTGAACAGAGTCTGTTGCATTCACAGTGCCAATAAGCAGCTATATGAAATTGGCAAAGTTTCAGCCTTCTAAGCCCTTGATGATGAGCTCCGGCACCAGCAAATGACCCCACACATAGTTATTAAAGGGAGATTTTGACACATTCAAGGTAAATCCTGCATTCGATTTCGCCGAACATAAAGTGAATTAAAATGAGCATAATGCAGCCACGTGACAATATGCATTCATAACATGCCCAGTCCCCGATCAAAATCTCTGAAGAAATAAGAGTTTGAATCACC
>JAEMWC010000173.1:300000-302500 GCA_016490735.1 Pachyseris speciosa | reverse complement strand
GGAGGTGTTGATTTCATCGAGGATGTGTTTGCTAATTACACCAATTTCAGACTTCGATGGGTTTATTAAGCGGCATGATGGATGGTCGTGAAAATTTGGTTTATGATCTTTCAACGTGATAAATGCTTCTTTCTTAGCCAATTTCTCAATGCTCAATGCCATGACCAAACTTATCCAGAACATCAAATTCAAGGACACTAAATGCAGTTTCCAAAGTAAATTAAACAGCGACATCAAGAACAAGATCAAGAAGCCAGATACTCTTCTTATTCCAGCAGACAAGACCACTAATTTTTACATCATGAATCCTTCCTCGTACGACAAATTGATTAAGGAGAACGTCACCAAAACCTACAAAAAGTCAAGCGACCAACTTGTAGAAAAATTAGACGCGCAGTCTGCTAGAATAGCTGAACGACTCAAGTTAGATAACCGCATTGAGAAATTGGCTAAGAAAGAAGCAACTTGTAGAAAAATTAGACGCGCAGTCTGCTAGAATAGCTGAACGACTCAAGTTAGATAACCGCATTGAGAAATTGGCTAAGAAAGAAGCAACTTGTAGAAAAATTAGACGCGCAGTCTGCTAGAATAGCTGAACGACTCAAGTTAGATAACCGCATTGAGAAATTGGCTAAGAAAGAAGCATTTGGTCGCTTGACTTTTTGTAGGTTTTGGTGACGTTCTCCTTAATCAATTTGTCGTACGAGGAAGGATTCATGATGTAAAAATTAGTGGTCTTGTCTGCTGGAATAAGAAGAGTATCTGGCTTCTTGATCTTGTTCTTGATGTCGCTGTTTAATTTACTTTGGAAACTGCATTTAGTGTCCTTGAATTTGATGTTCTGGATAAGTTTGGTCATGGCATTGAGCATTGAGAAATTGGCTAAGAAAGAAGCATTTATCACGTTGAAAGATCATAAACCAAATTTTCACGACCATCCATCATGCCGCTTAATAAACCCATCGAAGTCTGAAATTGGTGTAATTAGCAAACACATCCTCGATGAAATCAACACCTCCATCATCAGCAGCACTAAAATAAACCAGTGGAAAAACACCTCCAGCGTCCTTACATGGTTTAACAGTCTAGAAAACAAGAATTCTCTCTCATTCATATGCTTTGACGTTTGTGAGTTCTACCCCTCAATAACTGAGAAGTTGCTTTCCAAAGCACTGGATTTTGCCTCCAAGTACCGTCCAATCAATAGTCATGAGCGTGAAATTATCTTGCACGCAAAACGATCCCTGCTGTTCAACGATAATTGCCCATGGGAGAAGAAATCTGCCAACAATCTATTTGATGTCACTATGGGATCCTTCGATGGAGCGGAGACATGTGAATTGGTTGGATGCTTCCTTTTGTCGCTTCTCACCAAGAAGTACGGCCAAAACATCGGGTTATACCGGGACGACGGGTTGGCAGCCTTTAGTGGGAAACCACAGGAAATAGAGAAGATCAAAAAAGATATTTGCAAAGTCTTTCGTGACAACGACTTGAAGATCACAGTCGAAGCCAACACCACGAAGGTCAATTTCCTAGATGTCACGCTTGACCTTAAAAGTGGGAAGTACTATCCTTACACAAAGGAAGGCAATGTCCCACTGTATGTGCATACAAAATCCAACCATCCACCATCCATCCTGAAAAACATCCCTGAGTCAATTAACAAGAGGCTTTCCGAGATATCTTCCGACAAAGAATGCTTCGATAACGCTAAGCCCATCTATCAAGAAGCACTCAACAAAAGCGGATATCACTACAACCTGTCATTCAATGCCACACCAAACCAGACACCACGTCCACGGAGAAACAGACAGCGGAACATCACATGGTTCAACCCGCCCTATAGCAAGAACGTAGAAACAAACGTCGGAAAATGCTTCCTTTCACTAATTGATAAACATTTCCCCAAATCTAACCCACTTCACAAAATTTTTAACCGTAACACCCTCAAATTAAGTTACAGCTGCATGGGCAACATCAAAACAATCATATCTAACCATAACAAAGCCGAAATTAACAAATCCACACGCACTAATAATCAAACTGAGAGAAGCTGCAATTGTCGGAAACCTGACACGTGTCCCATGGATGGAAACTGCAATGTGGAAAACGTCATTTACCAGGCTGAGGTCACCACAGAATCCACAAAGGAAACATACATCGGACTTTGTGATACGGCGTTCAAATTGCGGTAAAGAAACCATGTATGGTCATTCCGTAACGAGCGTTACAAACATGCTACCGAGCTTAGTAAATATATATGGAGTCTCAAAGATAAGAACACTAAGTATGTCATCAAATGGCGCAAGATAAAACAAGCTAGTTCTTATTCCAATGTTACTAAGAGATGCAATTTGTGTTTGTGGGAGAAATATTTCATTATTTGTAAACCAGAAATGGCAAGTCTAAACAAAAGAAATGAGCTGACATCGTGTTGTAGACATGTTAGGAAATTTCTGTTAAGAAATGTCATTATGTAATTAGCGATAACGACCCG
>JAEMWC010000173.1:275000-297500 GCA_016490735.1 Pachyseris speciosa | reverse complement strand
AAAAATATAACTGGCTTATAATTCAATTTTCATAAGGTTCTATCAGGAACAAGATACACATGGTATGTGTACATTAAAAACATTTTAAACTTTGTTGTTGGATGAAGCCTTAACAGGACACTATCACCTTAGCACATTTGCCAGTTAGTCAAATTTAAACTTGAAAAATTCAGTTTGATGTGCCAAATTTAAAATGGCATGGACAAGTTGGCAATGGTTATAGTAAAAAGTTCAGAAACTCTGGGCAAACATGAATATTTGATTCCTTTAAAAGAGAGGAAAAAAGAATTGTCAAATGTTTTGAAGTCAACTCATGACAGTGGCCCCTTAAAGAAACATTGAAATTATGAGAGGGCAGAGGGGAACTTGTTCACTGCCACTCTCTTTGTTGCTTCTTGGCGTCTGTCTTCACAAAATAGAAATACATTGCCACACTCAGTGGGGTATATATCTAAATATTTAACAAGCCACATGAAGCCCCACTACAATGCCACATTGCTTGTCCCCAGAGAAATCACTTCAACTCCCTCCAATACAATACACAGCAGGGCCCAGTTGTTCAATGCACGATTAAGCTATGTAATCACGGGTTAGAGAAAACCTTTAGTACAGTCTACATTGTAAATACTGGTAATGTTCAACTAAAACATTTCAAAAAGACTTTCATCCTTAAGTTTTGATTGGAATTTAACTTTATTTTAAGCGTACAATTTGATTTATAAAACTTTCTCAACGAGTGTGATTAAGACTTCAGTTAACTCTTAATCCTGGGTTAGTATTAATCGTCTTTCGAACAACCGGGGCCAGGTCCTTAAGTTACCAATGCCTATAATCCTTGGAGAGCTTTGGTGTTCCTTGTTTCCACATCAATGGACTCTACATAGATCCTACAAAAAGAATGTATTCAGTACTTGAGTATCTAGACATCAGTTTCAGCATGATTATCTTTTTATGCAAATGTCTGCATTGTAAACCCCAGATATGAAATTTAAAAGTTGTCATTATTCCCCACTGTTGCATGGTCTACCTGAGGAAGCCATTATTAGTGGTCGTCATGCAACAGTGCTCCCTTAGTGTTGTGTCAACCACTAATAATGGCTGTTTGGGAGACTGCACTGTCAGAGTCACTGGTACGTAGATGTTATGATGCAAACAAACAACTGCCATGTCCATTTCAGCGAAAAAAAAAAAAAAAAGGCAACTCAAATATATAATCTGCTTGAAGTTATGATCACCCATGATTATTATTTTAGAGGAAACATTTACTATTATCCTAAATAGTTGCCAAAGAACTGATCAAACTCAACCTTCATGTTAAAAGAAAGGAAATATACACATTTAACTATACAAGCTTCTGCCTCATATCAAAAAGACTACAACTTGTAGTTTGTTCTGTGTGATATGAATGAAGTTGCATGAGATTACAAGTACATCTTGAATGTGAGGTGCTACATAAAAAACACCTAGTCAAGCACTGAAATAAATAAATCTCACACAGCCAAATGGCCCTGAATAAAGTGAATAATAATAACAATAACAACAGCAACAACAACAACATTGCAATTAATTCACTTGTGGCTGTGTTTAACAGGGTTTACATGTACTGTCCAAATTTAGCAACACCCAAATAAAAATATTTCAATTCCTGCATCCTGAGAAATATTTCCTGCACAGCAAGAAACAAGGTATACAACATTTTCCTTCATTAATATTCTTTGGAACAAATAGCCATGTTTGCCATCTAACCAACAAGCACAGCATTTGTAGTTGAATTATGAAAGGTTCATTTCTTTGCCATTTTGGATTTGTAGCAGACTTTCTTCAAATTAAGATGTATGCTTATACTTTGTACATGATCATGTAGCCATGCCACTGTCTCAACACTTACCTCGTCATTTATAAGATTATCAATGGACTCTTGCTTATATTAACTGCAGACTGTATTGAGAAATCTTGCTAACTCTTCATCCATGATTATCTAAGACAAATAACACAAATAACAAGTTTATTTTCCTCGCGTTAGCAATGCAACATTTTGATAAGTTGACAGACATTAACATACATGAAAACTTTTGAAAATAATTGCTCATTTCTTGTTCGGACGCCATACTAATTCAGTGAAACTTCAAACTATTTAGTTAAGTTGAGACTGAATAATCTTCTTTAGAACGGATGGAGATGGATTACAACGTGAACGCTTCGAAGTTTTGTGCTTGTATTTTGCTACAAAAATCACTCAATAACTCGTTGTGGTTCACTGTTTCTGCGAAAATTCACTTGAATTAATATATTTCTCTTGGTCTTCCATCGAGGAGCACTGAATGAAGGCATTTAATCGTAATTTTCGGAAAGGTTTACGGGAGCAAAATCATAACCGTTAAGCTAACACGTTACATGCAGCATTCACCACCGCCTCCTTTGTCAGTATTCTTATAAATAAACTGTTAAAGCGAGACAAATCGACTAAAAAGAAACACAAGTCTCTAAAAAACTTACCTGATAGAGTTTCTTTCGTACTTAACTGAAGATCCAAAAATGAAGATAAATTCACGCCGATTCAATACAATTTTCAATACCAACCGCCACTGGCGCAAACCTTTGAACGCGAGATCGCTCACGTGTTACATCACGTGTCCTAATCATTTTCTTGTAGGGTAGGGAGCGTGACCAGTGATAAGAGAGTGACCTTTTGTGATTACATTGTACTGCCAATATTTCATCCATTTATCCTTCGATCCGTGGGATTATTTTTCTCGAACTTTCCCTTCTTCTCAAACCTGTATTCACTAGAGACAAGGGAACGAAAGGAAAGCTTCAGAAGCTTACCGGGGTGGGGAAGGAAGAGATAAACAGCATGACCTCCACCGAAAACGATGCATTACAAAAGCCCTTTTGTTGCAGCGAGCCAATCGTGAATTGCAAAAGGGACGAATATGGCATACCGCTGCAACGTTTTTCCCATGCGAGTGGTCCAAGCTTTCATGTTCTTTATCCCACGAGCCTTTGAACAGAGTTGAAAATAACAACAGTAAAGTAATGACTCTGTTTAGTTTCAGTTATGCCAGCTCCTATAAATACATTAATGACTCTAAACGAGGAGTTATATCCACTCCCTTTGCAGAGGTAAAGTAACTCTATGAAAATAATTCCCCAAATAGAGTTGTTTTAACTCTTCTTGGAGAGTTGCGATCACTCCATAATTACTCCCTAAGGGGAGTTATACTAACCCCTTAAAAATGACTCCACAAAAGGAGTTTATTTAACTCCACAAACGAGTTAATTTAACTCCACAGGGAGTTAACTTTAACTCCAATTCAGAGTTACAATAACTCCCACAGCGTAACTCCAATTTAGGAGTTAAATTTACTCCCCAGTTGAAGAGAAAACTCTTTTGCTGGAGTTAAAATAACTCTTTTTGGAGTTAAAGTAACTCCGAACAAAAATAACTCCACCTTGAGGAGTTAGTTTAACCCCACTTCAGGAGTTAAAATAACTCTTTGAAAATTACTGTGTGAGAACGATTTCTCATTTTCAGAAGCAAGGGAATAAAGTAGCTCCATATGCAGAATTTCGTTTGTCTTTGGAAGTTTCATTAGTTAAAAACCGTTTCGCCGCTGCGAAAAGATCGCCTATTCTTATCGGCAAACGACTTGACACTTTCTCCGCCTGGCAGGTTTTACGGCCTATTAATTGGAAATTTTTTCTCGTGTAATTCTGTATTGCTTAATTTGAACGCCATTTTTTGTGGATGATGTCAAGTCCGCTGCATTAACCATTTCTATTTGCGTCCTTCTTACTGGTCCGTAATCCTGTCGCACCTCACGGCGGTAAACGACCACTCATTGCTGTTCGCTTTGATACGAGACATTTTGAGGCATTACCATCAAGCTTTTGAGATTTCACAACACTACGATTTGTAGAGACAGTGTTAACTTGGAAGAAATCAAAGATGAAAAGCTTTGGGTATGACTTAAATTGAAAATGACAGCTAGCAACAGATTCTTAAATTTGTGTATCTATTTTTAGGCTGTAGATTATTAACTATACTGTAAAACAATTTTGGTGGTCTCTTTAATTAAAGACTACAATTATTATGTGATAGAATCACCAACAATTACTTAAGATAAGGGAATCCTTCTTTCTTATAACAGCTATTCAGTGTAATCGCTCATTTCAGTGTACAGCGTACAGCATTCCATTTGTGACATTCACGTTTGGGATGGTGGCCGATAGGCAAAATCTATATGCCTGTGTGGATTGTGAAGAAAAATACCTATTTCAGTAAAAATTACTAAACCAGATTATGATGATTCTTAGTTGACTACTATGACTAGATTTTCTCTGGGTATCCAAAGTGCCTTAAATTTTCAACAGTCAACATTTATGACTTCATTACGTCTTCTCCACAAAAGGTTCTTTAAAAAGACGCGAAAGTCTTTGATCATGACATAGATGATAAGAAAGTTTCCAAGAATGCTGAAATAAGCGCCGATGCCACCACTTGCATAACGAATAAGATACTCAGCTTGAAAGTTGCGTTGCGGCTTAGCTATCTGAGTGTACGTGATATTACCCAAATAAAACAAGTGAGGGACGAGAAACAAGAACGTTAGAGCTACTAGATGGATAGTCCCTTTGATACTTTTGGCTCTTAGTTGGGCCTTGAAAGCGTCTGTCACACCACTTGCAAATCGTTTTCTTTGTCTGGTCCAGACAGTTATTAGTAAGCGTATGTTAATGTAAGTAACAAAGAAAATAGGGAGAAGGAACAATAGAGGAAAAAGTATGATTGATAGTTTAAATGGATAGTAGTTCTGGTTATACATGCAGACAATGGTGTAATGAGTGTCGTTGAGATCAATCCTCAACCCTTCAAACGTGGTCGTAGGAAAAACGTTGATTACAAGTCCAAAAATCCAGGTACATATGATTACTTTGCGCACCGTGCATTTGCGTAGTGTATGCGGAACTTGACGAATCGATAGGTACTTCTCAAAGCTCATCAAGGTTAGATGATTGAAAGATATAGCGGTAAATATAATGTTCAAATACCGCACTATCTTGCATGGCCAGCCGCTTTGGAAAACGTCAAATGATACTTGAATGCAATAAAGAGGCAGCGATACCACACAAGAAAGAATGTCTGAGACAGATAAACTTTTTCCATACATCCTTAAGTTCCTGATAAAACGGTTTGACTGAACTGAAGCTTTCCTTGGCTTTTGACAAAGGAAGTAAAGATACAAACAGTTCCCAGATAACCCCAACACGCCCATGGCAGATGAAACTAAGCAAAGGGCTAATTTAGCGTAGAGACCGGCCGGTGTGAAGACATAAATACGATCCGGGGCTTCTGCCGTATTGTTTAATTGGGACGAATCATTTCCAGATACGTGGAAAGACAGGCCCCATGTTTCGTTGTTGTCCATCTTCAAATGAACGAACTCCACTACGAAAGGAAAAAGACTGGTATTACATACTAATAAACCAAGAAAAAACTAAAATTAATCTTAAAACTTTCTTTTGAAACACTGGAGAAGTAAAGCAGTTAAAAGTTTGCTTCCTGCGGCAATGCCTTCTAAAGAATTTTAATTTGTTCTCTGGATTTACCGCAATAACTATCTACTCGCGTTTGATTGTTTCATAAACAAATATCTTCTGGTGGTCTAACATCATCACTTGTACATGCGGCGAACCGTGAAGATATCCTTTACGCATCAACTAACTTAAGGATTTATTCTTATAAAATTTTCCTGACCTGAATATTATCAATTCACCAAGTGCTTATTTGTGTTCGTTACAGCTTACGCCATGGTGTATCGAACGTAGCTTAAGTTCAGGAAATAAAATATATCGAAAATCGTAATTTCCAGTCCATCAAACAAAAAAACTGCTAGAAGCACGTACAGTATTGGAGAATATATTTTAAATATAAAGCCTAAACGTTGAGCGGAGTGCAAATTCCATTCTAAAGTGCGTGTACCTGGGACATGTGAGATCGTAAGAATCGATTGCGATGGCTTTTTACAGTATAAAGTACTATTTATCTGATGGTTATTTGTTGCTACTGTCCATGCCCATACTCTTAAACACGATATTTAGACGTCGAGAAATGCCGTTATAGTGACTGATACAATAACCCTCATCCTTGTACTGTCGATTATTGGTCATGGCACGACATCGCACATAAATAGCCTAAAGATCGTATAGCTGCTACAGCTGCCATATGCTTACCTTACGTAGCCTTAGCGTCAATTTTCCATGTAATATTACTATTCCCATCCGACAGTTACTTTTTCGATACTGCCGATATTTTTTTATCACCCACTCGGAGTTTCTGTCGAAAGCACAAAAATCATTATCGCGAGAATCCAATATAGGTTATTTTATATTGATACTGTCCCAGAGTTATTATAATACGTGAAAATGACAGGCCGCTGACGTCTGTAAGGAGACGATATTATTCGACTTATTCGACTTGTTTATTTTTCTCGACAATTAACAGACTGATCGAGCCTGGGGTATATCCACAGACTTACTAAAATGAAGTAAATCAATATTCTCATGTTGACTCTCCAAGCTAAAGGGCTACTTACGAACATTACAGCATAGCTTTTTTTGGAAACACGCTAACAACCAAAGGCTTTTTTCGCGTCTTTCCGCAAAGATCAGGGACCCACAAACTGCAAAGGGTTCGTAATTTGAAAAACGGTTTTGTCCATCTTTGTTTGATGTGCGAGGGGTTGGGGTTAATGAAAACGTAACAGCTAATCTAAATTTAAAGCAGTCGATCCTTGCAGCGCTTATTAGCAAACCTTTAACATACGAAAGATCCAAAATCACTTCTATATCAACAAAGTCGCCTCACCGCGGCAATGTTGATAATTGGAAGAACCTTAAACTAGAGCAGGGAATCTCGGTCGATGTTTCGTCTCCCAATACATTATTTGTTCTTGGTTTCTATGGATGTATCCTGTAACCTAAGAAATTTACTGATATTGTTTTTCCGCGATAATAATAGATCCAAATGGCAACATTTTACACATATTCCCGATCTTAATGTTCAATAATTTAGAGGATCTTCCTGTCACTGAAAACTGCAAGACAAAAAAAAAATGAAATCATGATTATGGTCTCGTATGAAATGTAATTTCTCTGGTCCTGCTGACTGTTTTCAACAAAAGTAATTAACTATGATTATCACTCCAAAATTACCAATTTGTAACGAAAAGAATAGACATGGAAACTTATTCATCGACGTTACATTCTCTTTCGTGTAGTCCCTAGAAAAAGACAATAGAATAATATGTAATAACAATAACAATTTGACAAATCATTATTGACTAACCACACGAGGGAAGCTATTATAAAACAAGGTTTCATCGTAATTATCTTGGTAAAAATGAGCCGACACCTCTTCTGCAGGTTTAACAGGCAGATGAGATACATCAAGGAGGTTTCTTTTTTTTCTTTTTAACGTGGAGTTTAGGTTGTAACAGTTGTTAATAATGCATACGATTCTTGGCTTATCCAAGCAGTCTGAATGGAAAACAAACGACTATGATCGCGAGCGAAAGCGTGTGGGTTCGGCATACACAAAGAATATTAGTGCCCTTGAAGGAGTACAAAGAAGGGCCGCCTGATTTATTATTTGTTACTACAACTGTATACCGTGCTACTTACGTGGCCTGGATGGCCTACATTAAATTATTACTGAATAAAAAGTTGATAATGTAAGATAGATCCCCAACTCTGGGGCTAGAATGAACAATGAGCAAACATAGCTTTGAACGGACCCACTTTAAACGGAGGCGCACGAGGAGTTTCTTTTCCCAGCATCGATCAGTTAAATTCAGGAACCCGACACTTATAACTCTGTCTCGATAGCAAGAGCTATATCCGTGTGAAAATCCTTTATTCAGAACTGGCTAATGGGATACAGCCTTAAAGCCAACTTGGTGTTTGTTTATTTATTTAACTTCGAAATATTTTGTCTGCAGGCATATATTTTACAATTCTGTAACAGGGGTTTTTTGGGTGGTTCGCTTCCATGGGTGAGCGAGAGGTGCCTTGTCACCTTCCGGGATCTTTCTACTTCAAGTGGATCAGAGCTTCGTTCAGGAACATGGCGTTTATAGTAGATCTTGACTCATTTCGTTACAGGCAGAACTCAAAGCTCTCACTGACAGGCGAATTGTCATATGCGAATTCCGACCAATAATATTCGAACAGCTCATTCACTTACGTGAGCTTAGCGAATAGAAAAAATTCTCACTATTCACACCTTTACAATTTAAAGCTCATTTCACATTCCAAAGACTTTCTTCCAAAGGCAGGTGGAAAACACCTAAATGAATTGCTTCATGATCAGAAAGACTTTGATGTTTGCGAACTTCACTTAAATCTAGTTTTACAAAAAAACGTCCCGTAACAATTCTAAATTTTACTCAAAAATGAGCAATTGGCATTTAAATGAACTGAATTTTGCTTGAAAATTTCCCTCGCGTCACCATGCGCTTGCTGCTATTACCAAGAGACTAAATGTAGCATAATCGGAAAATCGCTTGAAATTAATTTACCGGTATTCGCTATGAAAATTCAAAAAGGCGACCACGCAAAGTCAAAAGCAGACAATGACGTAGCGTTATTTGGTCTGGCACTAAAATGTCATTTGCTTACATTCCTTTGAAATTTGATGCAGTACGTTATTTTCAACAATTTATAATTGATTTACTTCAAGAGGCAGTACTCCTTGATACCTCAACAACCATTGTAATAATAGGAACTGAATTATTGTCTCCCTATTTGCATACGCAGATCGAGGAATTCTCAATAAATCGGAGAGTGGGCTCTAAGAAAGCCGTGCTTCAGGTGTTCGAGTGATGTTCTCATCGCGCATTTTTCTTGTCACCGACGTATAACCCTTTGGCAGGATATCGCCATCTTCAACAACATTAAAGCAAGGAACCTAAGGCAGTGCGCAAAACGAGACCTGTTTCCTCTGATACTCCGAACTTGGGATGATGACGTCATATGACGTCATTTGACGTAAAAATGACGTCACTTATTCTCAAGGACATCAATCTTGGATACGCTATCCTAGAGTTATCAAATTCTTTAAATACCACAAGAAAATTTGCTTAAGAATAAGTTTCTTTTATTTTAGTTCCCTTCACCATAATCAACCAATTCTTATCTTTTTATCTTTTGATCTTTGTGTTTCCACTAAACCTAGTTAGTTGGCAGTTTCTATACTCCTTGCCTCGTGTATTACCTATACTGACCTCGATACACGCTCCTAGAAAGGACGCACCTATTAATCTAGTATAGCAAAGAATACGGCGGCATTCATCAGCTATTATTGTGCAGCACATTGTCGAAATGTCCAAATATAGTCATGGCCCTCTCGATATTTGTCGTGTGCACTCATCGTCGTAATTCCGTGTGCCTTAGAGAAAAATAGCAGCTTTTAGAGCTTTTCTGCAGTAAATTGTAATTTGTTATCAGTTTGTATTCCGCGCAGGTTAATGGATTAACATTCTTATGATAGCTACCGGCCAAGCCTACTTGTTTTATGTAAATTTCCCTCCTCCATTTTCTATTTAATTAAACCAAACGATAACATCCCTTACGTAAATTATTACTGTGCAGGATATTTCATGACGAGATCCTAACGAATCCCTTTTGCATATAACTGTTGTCGTAGTCTTGACAAATAGTCTAGGTCTGGGTAGCCATTTCTGCAAAGAAGAAGCAAACATAGCAGGCGCGTTAATCAATCAATTATTGTACCCTATTTTTGTAAGGCTGATTGTGTTCATGTCCATATTAGTTAGTACGTGCACGTCAAGAGGCTTCAAAATGCGTGTTACAGAGTGAGCAGGGGATACGTATAACGAAACTCTTCTAGCAGAAATATAGTACAGCAACCAATGACATGGAATTATCTTCAGAAACCTGTTTAACACAGAATCGTAGCCGAAGCAACCATAGTCGACAGTCGGTAAAGTATTTTCTAGTTGATTACGTATCGACAGTCGATTCATGTTGAATAAGTTAGTCAATAAAGGCATTTTTTTCTCTTCATTGGTCGCCTGTCAGCTAAGCCGTCATACCCCTGGCGATCAGCATGCGTTCCACCCCATCTTTGGCTAGCCAGATTGATAAAGTTACAGATTTCATGCTGTTGTAGGTTTGGTATTTTAGCTTTTGTTTGTTTGTTTTTAGTTTTTTTAGTCAGGTAGGTGGAGGGCACTATATTTAGTGGGTTGAAGACTTAAGGACGCGACAATTTTATATCACGCATTAGTCACGATTGACTTGTCCCATCTAAACAAACATGGCGTCGTAAACTTCACACCAATTTCACTCGCTTAGATCGTCGGTGGCCCCTATCTTTTTTTTTTTTTTTTTACACGAATCATTTACTCTACTTATTCGTTACCAAAACTGATGAAATGAAAAAAATCTAACTGCAAGAAGATACTTTTTTTTTTTAATTTTCTTCCGTTGTGCCATCGAATTCCGGAAGTGTCTAAAATGGTAGCGTTTATGAGGACGCTCGTTGAGGATTAGATTCAATGTTTACGACATCCCTAATGGCGTGATATTATTCAAATTATCCACTCCTTAAGACCTATGCAAAGAAATCTTCACTTAACCAGTTTATTTCTTTGATTTTTGATGGCTAATTCGATGAAGCTATACTTCGTTATTATGGCCGATTCATCGCAAATAGGGCATTTTCCACTGCCCTTTCCTCCGAAGCAAAATCGGTAACCCCCAATTTTTTTTTTTTTTCTATTTTGGAATAAGTAACTCATGTCCTAACTCTAGGCGAGAAGTGAAAAAATTTCCACTGTAAGAGGATTTTCGCGCGAACGTCCTTAAGGCAAGATACTCGCGTCCCGTGTAGAAGCTTTGGACTGCTGAATTAGATAGAGGCAGTTTTGCACACAAC
This sequence comes from Pachyseris speciosa, assembly GCA_016490735.1. NCBI lineage: Eukaryota > Metazoa > Cnidaria > Anthozoa > Scleractinia > Pachyseridae > Pachyseris > Pachyseris speciosa. The sequence goes on along the minus strand of JAEMWC010000173.1, from coordinate 286,540 downwards.
GTTTTACAATACCCAGGGACTGCTATATTTTGTCGTCTTAACTTGCAATTACAAAGTTAGGGCATGGGAAATTGAGCCCAGAGTGTGGCTAGACCACATGTGCGTGCCAGTACTTAAAACCGCACTCATTCACCATGCATGAGTGGATAGTCCTATGAGTCGTGATTCCTTAGAACGCTTTACGTTCCTTGTATTTATATACAAGGCATATCTGTTGCATCGAGAGAGAAAACCGTTAGGCTGCAAAATCATTTTTTCTGTAATTACCTTGAATCTCTTTCAACTGATGTCTTCAGTTCTATGCCATCTACTACAATAACTCTCGTCCCATTTGAGGTGGAACTTGAAACGGTGAAAAGCAGACGAGCATCGAAGGCTTTTCGTAGCAACTTTAAAACCTCAGTTCCTTCCTGTGTTGCGGGGATGTAAGCAACACATGATGTCCCCTTATACATTTCTCCAGGGTTTGGATGTTCCGAGCTCTGAATTCCATCATAGAAACAGAAAGTTACGGCAACTGAACTATATCCCTCAAATCCTGGAAGGCTCGCCTCATACTTCTTCCACATCATTTGCCCAGGAGGCTGATTGGCTTGTATGGGAGCTGGAATAGCTGTCCACTGGCTTTTAACATCGTGGTTTTGTGAAGAAGCTGCATTTGAATTCTGTTGTTGGGTATCTGCTCAAAAAGAAAAATGGAAAGGCTTTGAAAATCATTCTGGCATCTATGCCCGGCAAAGTTATGATGATATTTTAGGACGCAAGTTGGTTCGTTTCAGAGGATTCGAATAAAAAATACTATAGTTTTAACGAAATATGAACTCACCCAAGCATTGTTACGGCTAGCGACTATCTTTGTAAAAGATGATTGAAGTTCAGTTAGAATCCAATCCACCGCTTACAAGATATTTGCTTGAGTAGATGTTGTTGGCTTCCAAATGACTGCGAGTATGCGTTTCATGCTTTTTGCAGATGTTGTGAATCAGGAAAGGAAAACAGATATTGAACACACAAATTTAAGTTTGAGAAACTAGGATAAGTTCATGTCCAAGTGTTCATGTCCATCTTTTTCAATCAGCAGCACTTACTGAAATACAACCGGTACACATCACAGCCTTGCAAAATAATCAATGGACTGTGAGCCTCTCAATTCTCCGTAGCGTCTGAAGGACAAACTTTTATTCATTCAACTATATCGTAGTTATTAAGTTGCTTTCATTCCTTTAAACTCTTTTCTCTGCGATTCCAGGCAGTGAAAATTGAAGCCTTCGATGTTCAAAGTAGGAGCAGACTATTTTGTTTGTGCAACAACACTTACCACGGTTTTCTATAACATTTTCAGTGATTATCAATCCAGCTTTATCCATGCAAGCGGGGCAGCTGCTACTGATAGTGAAAGCCCTGAGTATGCAGTCGTCGCAAAACCTGTGCTCCAAACAAACGCTTGGATTTGAGAGGTCTGGATGGTCAACTAGCTGCTGGCATAAGGCACATAAAACCAATGGTTGTGGTTTTGACTCTGTGGGTGAAATCGATCAGTTAGTCAATTAATAAGTCAATTAATCAACCAAGAGAGCATATCGTATGCAGGGGTGTATTGCCACAACTCTAGGCTTACTAAACGAATCGAAATTGTTAAGAACCATAACCACTTCCACTCAATTTTGCCAGTGTGATCACACATTAAAGAGTTTTAACTAAATATAACGCTTTAAAATTTCACCCGTGCTTAGCTGCCCTTCTTGCTCAGGTGATAGAACTGAATCTATGAACAATAAGGTAAACTGGGAGTGCCAAACATGGGCTATGTAATTTTACGAACCTTAAGCAGTACTAAAAACTTGAAAGTTTTACAATTTTCCGTCAGTTATTGATTCTAGGCATACGTTACCACATGGTTTCCTCTCCAGGAGGTAGTTTTCAGTTGGTACCGTCCCACCGCCTTCCTTCCTCCTTGTTTCGTCAAATTCATCTTTTTCGGCTGATTCTAATTCCTCTCCTGTTTTTGATTCCTCAACACCACTTAGCTGTAAGTCTGTCTTCGTGCCTAAATTGCTATCTGCCCTTCCTTTCTTCGTTTTCTTTTCCAGAGTTATTCGTTTCCTGTCGGCCTCGGTAACAAAAAAAGATGTACCAAGCGGCGGCATAAATTTCGCTTCTTGATAAGTTGGAAAGGTCAGGTTTTCTTTACTGTTTGTGTTTATTTCCATAAAGCTCTCACTCCCACGTGAGCGATCGTCGACTTTTTTGCCGTGCCAAAGTTCTAGACCCTGAAATCCGAGATGAAGATCTGCATTTAAGAGACCATCGACTGTGGGTGAGGTCATCAAAATATTATTGTTCTTACAGACTGAAAAGGAATCAGATGTGGGCTGATCACTTTGCGATGATCTATGGTCTAAATCATCTCCTGGAATATCCTGATGGGCATAAATTTTGGTACGTTCAGAATTTCTACTCTGTTCTTTTGGAACTGACAGACCCCCGATTTTAGGCCTCTGAGAAGCGTGTTTTGTGTTCTTGTTAGTTGCTGTTACCTTCACTCCTTGGTTTTGATGCAACGCGTCACCAATGGGCAAAGTTGTTGATGCAATTTCAGGTGCAAGTAACTTGTCTTGAACGTACATGCACTTCACTGTCTCTTCTTCAAGTTTAACTACGTCTTTCACTTGGAATGCCTCGAAAGTTCTCAATACGGAAACATCAGCGAGCTCAGCAAAGCTGGATGTATCTAAGGACATTTTCGTCTCACAAACTTGCCACTCGTACTTTGCTTTAGTGTCGTTGCTGTCTCCACGGTAACAACCACCCTGAATTTCATTTGCCTCTTCGTCTAAGTGCTTTGGGGGGTTAACTCCTACTGCAGGACTGTCACTTTGGTCCTCCTCGTCTACCTTATCCTCTTTTGGCAAATTGGGTACATGAGACTCAAAGATCGACTCTGTTGTATTATCATTAATTCCATTAACGAATGGAACCGACCCTGGCTTTGAGTCGTGCTTCTGAGATTTTATTACAGGGCTTTCCTTTGGTAACAGCGGGACCTTTATTTTGCCTTTCTTTTGACGTCTCATTGTGCCTTCAGGGCCTTCTGCAGCTTTCTCCAATTCCTTTTTCAGAGTTCTACTCACGAAAAAGGGGTTTAGCCCGTGCACGGAACATGAGGCAAATTCTTTAACAAATACATTGAGAGATTCTTCATCTTCGCAAACTATGCGGATGTTTGTAATGCCACTATGCATTGGTCCAACGGTTTTGCTAAACATGGCAACAACACGAGCGATTACTTCCGCCGACATCTCAACTGGAATGCCGTTCCAACTTTGTCCCAACGGAGGAAGAGAGATGGATTTCATTCTGTATCCTGATGCCAGCACAAGTCCTTCCTTCAAACATTTATGGATGCGGCGCTTGAGGTCCTTTTCGTTATGCACTTGGTCTTGGTTCTTCCAGCATGGCAGGACAGCATGGAGTACACTTTTATAGGGTGGATTACCACCGGAGGTGATTACTGTAGCGCCCTCATTTAAAGGACCATGGATCTGAGTTATGCTGAAACATTCGTCTTTCATTGCTTGGCCTCCTTTATCTAAGATTAGCTTCGATAATCCCTCATCGTAAGAGAGCGTTGGGTTGGCTGGACAGAGAAGAACATCCACATTTTGACTAGTTATGTCACCTAGGAGCAACGTTACTGTGATACCTGTCGAGGTAACAAACTCCCAATGTTTTCCTATCACAGCACCGCTTTCTTGTCCCTGACTTGTTTTACCCGGGACTTTAGCTTCTCTTTCGCATTCATCGGTTTCTGATTTTCTGACATACTCCTGAGTGGAAACTTTGTTTAAGGCTGATGAGATGGCCACTGATGTGTTTGTGCTCTTTTTTCTATCTAGCAAAGTTGGTTTAGGTTGGACATCATACCCGTCACTCGATTTCTTTAGCGAGGAACCGAGATCATCGGGGATGATTTCGTTAGACTTACTTTCGTTAACCTCAAGGAATTCCACAGGAGATTTATCAGCAAGACGTTGCTTTGTTTCTCCGAGGACTTGGTTTTCTTCACAAGTATCGTTGCTCCCAATTTCAGGATCTTTTTCTTGTGGAAGAGCATGTAAAGGATCGCCACCAAGCCTGGGCCCATTTTTGAATATTGTAATGTCGCCTTCAAAATCAGTTTCGTCCAAAAAACTGTTGCTTTCTGCCCCTTTTACCGTGACTTCAGCTTCACTTTCGCATTCATCGGTTTCTGTTTTTCCGACGTTATCTTGAGTGGAAACTTTGTTTAAGGCTGGTAAAATGGCGACTGATTTGCTTTCACTCTTTGTTTTATCAAACAAATTTGGTTTAGATTGGACGGCACAGCTATTACTCGATTTGTATTTCTGTAGTGACGGGCAGTGATCATCTGGGATGACTTCGTTACGCTTGCCTCCGTTAACCTCAAGGCTTTCCACAAGTGATTTATCAGCAAGGTGTTGCTTTGTTTTCCTGACGACTTGGCTTTCTTCACAAGTATCTTTGCTCCCCATATCAGAATCTCTTTCCCGTGGAAGGGCATGGAAAGGATGACCACCAGCCTTGGACTCACTTCTGGACACCGCAAGCTCACTTTCAAAATCAGTTTCGTCCAAAGAACCGATCAATCCTTGCTGATAATTCTCTGACGTCGACGAGATGGAAAGCCCGCTTGGCTCAAAAGGCGGATAATTATAGACTGAAAAAGAGTCAATTTTGGAGACTGGGTTGTTGGCATGAGAGGTGGAGAAATCAATCTTGGATTTCTTGTAAGTTTGATTCACTCTTACTTGAGCAGTCTCTGAAACGGCTGTCTGGCGTTTGCTGGTCTTGACATGGGTTCGTTCCGTCTGTTTGATTTTTACCTGACCTTTCTCTGACGGCCGATTTGGACATGTGTTGGACTCGGTGAGGTCACAATGTGGTACCAATCTAGTGTGACCAGTAGCTCGGGCCTCTCCCAGCTGCTTTAATGGAACTTCTCTCCTTAGTGGCTTCTTATCTTTTAGCTTGGTTTTCAGTAGAGTGTTCACTTCCTTCATTTGCTGGAACGTACCTGACACAACAAAGCCATCGAAAATTTCTTTCCATTCCACGATTGCTTCGTCTTGGAGTTTTTGTAGGATAGTTTTCATGGAAGAATAATTCATTCCAAATGCATTAGGATCCAAACGGCCAGAAACTTTACCGAATACCTTGAAATTCAAAGAAGTAAGAATGAGGAACATCGATACTAAAAAGATATTGTTTTGCAAGTTTTGCAATTTTTTTGGCAAGTTTTAAATGACTGTCTGCTATTGTTGATCTTGTGTCAGTTTCCTTCACCATTTGGTCTTTTCTACAGGCATCTGTTAAAAAAATTCTCACAATTTGCCCATCTACCGACGAGATATTTTTGTTAGATCTCTGGTTCTTCAATTTCTTGAAGAAACTTCGCGCCCTAAAACTATTTTATGCGGTACCTCGTTTTCTTACAGTATTTTTATTGTTTTTGAACCGCGGTGAATTTTCCATGCCTTAATCTAAAAGCGGCTTGAGCCCAAGATTTATCCCTTGCCCCAAACGTTTGCTAAAACAATTATGTAGGCCTAAAACTTTCCTTTTCTTTTCTACAGCTATCACTGTCGGCTTTTGATCCAAAAAATAGTTAAAGAAAATTGTGGTTGAACTCGTAGTCACACGAGGTTGCTCGAGAGCTATATCTCCCTCATACACTTACCGTATTTGCTCGATTAAACGCTCCCGACATTTATTTAAAAACCGGCAGTTTGTTCCCGTCCTTTATTTAAACCCGGTTTGCAATGAATTCCCTATGATTCTTCAATGCTCGATTTCCTCCCAGAAGGGACAACTCATGAAAAGACTGAAACAACTTATAAACAAACAAACGCTGGAGGGATCCTTACAATTTCAAAGACAGTGAGCATTATTAAAGCAATAAAGAAACGCCCCGAGTGCATTGTTGAGTTATATAAGCACACGGAAATTTTTAAGAACACGAAAGAAGTGCCTAGAGAAGCACGAGTCGTAGGCAAGTATTTCTCACACTTCTCTAGTGTTCTTAAAAATTCCCAGGTGCTTATATTACTCAAAAATGCACGAGAAACAAGTTTTTTACTTCGTTTATAAAATGATTTGCGCGAGATTGATTCAGTTGATGAAATTTGATGCCCCCCAAACCGCCAAGTTTGCTTTTATGTGTAAAACAATGTCAAATATGGAATGAATCACATATTTCTATTTTCAACTTTATTTTCTTTATCAAATGTTCAGAGATTTACGCGCATTCACTTGTCACGTGTCTTGTGTGCATTATAATTCCACAATACACGCGTGACGTAAGGCGCGTGCATATGTTGCGATATAATACTGTCCCAACGCTTTCAAAATACTGTTGATGACATTCAAGGCGTTAAATGGACAATCTCCTGTTTATATCGCCGAACTTATTGCTAGCTACCAGCCAACTAGAACTTTAGGGTCTTCTACTTGTAATTACTTGTCAGTTACTAACAGCTCTACTAAATATTATGGAGATAGGTCTTTTCCTGTTGCCTCTGCCAAGTTATGGAACTCGCTTCCTTTACCTCTACGTAACTGCAATTCTGTCAACATTTTAAAGTCGCAACTTAAAACCTTTTATTACATTCTTTCGCCGTATTGCATGATTTTTTTAGTATGATAGTATTTTACACTGTTTATAGTAGTATTTAATAGCTGAATTTTAGTGATGTTACATTTTATTATTATTTTTTGGATTACTCTGTAAGAGCATTGAGACTTCTGTATAATGCTCTAAATATTTCTTCTTCTTCTTCTTCTTCTTCTTCTTATTATTATTATTATTATTATTATTATTATTATTATAGTGCACTCGATTCGACCAATCACAGCCCGCTTTATTATTTCAAGTGCGTCAGTAATGCAACACGAAAGCGAACGTTGCTAATGTGTTTTATTTAGTTCTACAGCATTTACCTTAGTTATATTACGCCTTACCAAATCATCTTACAATACTAGTATGTTTTCGTTTGGTTTCTTTTTTTTTTTAAATAACTTGTAAGCTCGACGGCAAATAAACGCCGGGACCTCGATCAAACCTCCCGGCGTTTATTCAAAAATCAGCAGCTATGACCCAGCTTTTCTACGAGGCCGACGTGTAATCGAGAAAATACTGTACGCGCCTTCATCGAGAGCACGCCTTAAGTCACCTTAACTGTCATCAGCCTTCATGAACAGCCTTGGGCTATAAAAGTACGACACAAAAACAACGTGTTTCTCTCGCATTGCTGATTTATACAAGCACTTGGTAACTTATAAGAACATCCGACAAAATTAATACTACTAATGTCACCAAAAATCTTCTAACACTGAATTTGATTTAATAAAGTCAATGTAGAAAATCACCTGTGAACATGATAATTATAGAAGAGTTACGTTAATTGTTACCTGCTGAGAGACCGTTTGGCCAAACGGTTCCAGGGTAACTGGACAGCCGTCTATTTCCTGCCGCCTCTTCATAACGGAGTCTGCAACTGTTGAGACAATCAGAAAAGCAATCTTTTGTTGTAAATACCAAGCCGAGTTATCCTTATAAGACACACTTAACCAACCATTGATACTGTTTGTTAGGTCGTTATACTTTCCTAGTTTGTGTATCTGTTTCTTTAACTTTTTTTTGTTTTGTTTTTTCTGTCACTTTTCTTTGCGTTGTTAGAAGATTCTGTAACATTAAATATGGATCTTTCTTTCTAGCAACTCTTTGATTCAATTAACAATTGGTTCATGCGTCAAAATGCGTTCATCGAGAAATGAAGCACGCGATAATTTAATGGCCATTCGAATGCCAGAATTTGTGAAGCACTGAAGATCATAGCCCCATGTAGACTTCCCTCATTACTTTCGCAGAGGATACATTCTAATTAATCCTTCGGCGTTGAAGGGAAGGTTGTCTCGTATAACATGCGACATTGCAATAACAATCAAGTTTCGATGGGTATGTTAAACAAAATTTGTTACACTTTAATTTCGCACGCAAATCTCCTTAGTTTATTTTTTTTCCAAGTATATGTCTTATTTTTCGTTTTTTTTTTTTTGTTTTGTTTTTTTGGTGTTGTTGTTGTTGTTGTTGTTTTATTATTATTTTTTTTTTCGTTTTGGTTTTATTTTATCGTATGCTTTTTTAGTAGATTTAGCAATTCTTTATCAATGTCGGTTAATGACTTGCTTTAACTATTACTACCCGGTTAATGTGTCAATTTGCTTTTCCGTGCAAGTGCTGAACCGAAGCCAAGTCAAGTTTCTCAAACGGCTCACGCAATCACTGACATTCTGCGGATTAGAATGACCGATATTATAGTCTTCATTTCGTTCTCAGTATGCCCTATTAAACTCTAAAGCCTTGGCCAAACGGACTCGCAAGTAGTTGCAAGTTGAACTTGCGTACAGACTTGCGTTGGGTGGCCAAACGGACTCGCAAGTTTCCTTGCAAGTACACAAAAGTCGAAAAAAAACCCTTTTTAATACTACATATCCTGTATTTGATTGGCTAATAGGTTGCTATAACAACGAATGGACGTCAGTCAACTTGCTTTGACTTGGGTTGCCTGCCAAACGATGAAAAACTTGCGTCGACTTGCGTGCAAATTTAATTTCGTCCAAAGTGAGCGCAAGTCATCGCAAGTCAACGCATGTGCACGCAAGCCCTGGCCAAACGAAGTCGCAAGTAAGCGCAAGTTGAAAACTTGTGTCTACTTGTGTCTACGTCCGTTTTGCCAGGACTTAAAAGCGCCTCGGTACCTTGAATTTTGATTGGACTTAAAATTTCACATGGTGTGTATATAAATTCAAAAAAAATCAGCACCCTGGTTCGGTCGTGTTCGTGTTTAAAAAATGCAATTTGTCCTTAGCCGACAGCACGACTGCAACATTCAGAATCGCACTCTTTTTCTCGATGCAAATAATTGAAAGGGATCTAGATGTCCTATATGAAGGTCTCCCTTGAAACGTTTGCTGCTCTGGAACACCGAGGACTCAAGTTTTATTGTGACGTCACCGATTTGAACCGTTGTTGTTTTCCTCGCGACCGTAACGAGTTGTAATCGATAGGTACCCGGTTTATAAGTATGTTTTCGAGCCATTTTTCACTGCAGAAGCTCCCAGGCTGGCATCATTAAGCTGGAATGGAGAGTAGAGGCAAACCTCTGAAAGAAGCCAGAGGTGAGAGATAATTTCACAACGACTGGGACGCCAAAAGTGGTCGTGTCGAGTCATGGCAGCTCAGAGGTGAAGTTCGTCTCTCTAGCCGTTCTGTGATGGATTCTTGGACCTAGCAAAGCAATTTTCGGCGAGATTTAACTTGCAAAGAATACAACGCGTACCATATTTTGCTAGTAGGTCCGGAAGGCTTGACACTTATATCAACAAATATCTACAAATGAAGATGGCGGGACTTCCATTTCGCCGTGGTATCCAAGTCTCCCAGAATGTAATCCGGGCGCCAAAGAGAAAAACAGAGGCTTTCAAAAGTTTCTCGAATCAAATGGCTGATGCTCGACTCGTTGTAGGCGTGAGAGGCAAAATTGGAGATAAATGCTTAGTCATGAGATCAGGGTTTGCCCTCATTACAATATTTTGTTTTCCAAAGGAGATTTTGAATTAAAGAATTGAAAGCAAAGATGTGTGTTTTTTAGCTTTGCTCCAGGGCGCATAAAACGGCCATTTTTGGTTTTGCTTGAAAACAAACAATGATATGGAACGGAAAACGAAGGTTATTCCCAGTGTATAGGCTCTTAAAGCGTAAAATAGTTACTGCTTGACACTACAAACAGACCATAATAATCAGGTCTAAATTTGAGAGCGTGGGCACTCTTGAAAGCGGTAGGCCGGTCTGCTGTACAAAATCCGTACGATATATCGTGCACCGGGCGTTAAAGGGTTAAAGTAGTTCTTGGAGGTACCAACACAAACTGAACAAACGTTTGTAATTTCGCATACGAAAAATGTATGGTGATACCGGAAATTTCAAAATAATTTTAAATTCAGGATATTTCGAGTACATGTATCTTGCTAAAGTAAATTAACACTAGTCTCGGTTGATGTGTTTTGTCAGACTTGTGATTCAAAACGGCGAATTGTTGCGTTTGTTGTCACTATTAAAATGTAAAATCCTTCAAAGTTACTAAAATCCACGTTTGAGCCACAAGGATGACAACTCCTATAATATGTGACACCCGATTACAACTCCCCTGATATTGGAGTTGTTCACCCAGACATCTTAAGCAAAAAAAAAAGCCAAATATATTTAGACTAAGAAATATAAGTAATCCTTGAGTAAAGCAGGCTAGACTGAGTTACAGACTCTCCCACTGTAATTGCTGATTTGCGTTCTTCATTTTCGGTTTCGATTTGTAAGATGAATAAAAAGAAACTACTGCCATAACATACCTATAAAGTCCGACGTAATTCAAAGCGATCGACTAGCGACGCATGCTTTTAGCGATTTTAAAGACACAGAGCTTGGAATTCGGTATCAACTTTTCAAACGTTTAATGAACAGAAAAGGTAGCAATAAGCCGGTAAAAAATAGAAACTATAAAAGAGGCCTTCCAAGGAGTGGTTTGGTGTCGCTTTGTCGCTTGTTTCAACTCTGTCTGTGGCTTGTTTCGTTTGGGACAAATGTCGCTTTCGCAAAGAAAACAATGAAAAATGGAAAGTGAATTGTCGTTGTCGCATACTGTCGCGCGATTTCTGCCAATTTCTTTCGGTTGTCGATGTTTTGGGAGAAGACTGTCGCCTGTTTTCGGAGCCATGTTGCTTCGGCTTACCCCTTGGAAGGCCTCATTATAGAGAGCTCACAATCTTTATAGACCACTAATCAAGCTCAATCATTCGGCCTATAAACATTACATTCATTTGTTGTCAGTACCACTATAACCCAAACTTTAAAAATAATAGATCTTATGGGATGAGTTGATCTAGATGGGGGTATGTTAGGCAAATAGCTGGTTCTATAAATATAAATTTTGAGTAACTTTTAAGGGCACCAAATCTTCCAGCTAGCTATAAAAGCATTTGGTGTTAAGAAATACGTAAAAGCAATTTTTTGTTCCAAAAATTGTGGTTTCGAAACCACAAACTGAACTTTCGAAATATTCTTGTTATTCCGGCCGGTGTAAGGTTTTATTGGACTCGGAGCGAAGATTAGGGCTCTTTTGTTTCTAAAACGAACGGGGCAGGAATAAAAGTCCCAGTAACATTACCCATCGGAGAAATTGAAAGTCCCACTTACCTTCTGACTTTTCAAACGTAACAACTGCAGTTCCCCCCCCCAACAAGCGAACATAATCGACCTCACCGCCACCATTTCGCGTTCTCTGAAAGTGAATGACCAAGTCTTCCTCCTTCGTTCGAGGCGATATATTTCTAACCACGATACTTTTGGAAGTTAAGTCTCCGTGTGATATTTCGATCACAGGACCCCGTGAGTTGTTACTGGCATGAAATGCGTGTGCCATCTTAAC
>JAEMWC010000173.1:205000-270000 GCA_016490735.1 Pachyseris speciosa | reverse complement strand
CGCCCGAAATTACATGTAAACAAGTTATTACCCTGGCCAATCACAACAGACGTAATCAACGTAATGCACTAATTCGAAGTAAAGAAAGGTGGGTCGTCCCGGCCCAAGCAAAGCCAAGCGCAAAAATATGCGCGCAGGCAAGCCGTGATTGGGTTTGGTGTTTTCTCTCTGTTTCTGGAAGTGGCGCGCATGAGTTCTGACAACCAATCAAAGAGAAAAGTAAAGAAAAAAGCAAAACAAGTACTAATAGCTAATTGAAAACCCCCATTTTGGTGTAGCCTGGGCCAGGTTCTCGAATAGTGGAAAAGGGCAACTGAGCTTAGCTGAGATAGCCCACGGGATATCAAACGCAATAATGAGAACAAGCTTTCCAATTTCAAGCAGTATCCGCCTTTCACGTCACGTTACGTCACTCCACGTCAAAGTGTAACTGATTTTAGCTTCACTTTTACTTTCAGAGTAATGTTGTCATTATCCGGGGACTATCTGCAAATACAACAAAAGACGCTCTTTTCAACTACCTAGAGAACACTAGGCGATCTGGTGGTGGTGAAGTGGAAGACGTGAAAATCACAGGAAGCTCTGCGAGGGTCAAGTTTGAGTCTCCCGAAGGTATTAGCTGTCAGATTATATTAATACAATCAAACCTCCTGTAAGCAGAAACCCTCAAGACCAGCATAAATGTCCGCTTCATGGGGAGGTGCCCGCTTACGAGTGATAGAAAGACCGAGGGGAACCGTAGGAATTAGAGTGTGTCAGATATGCCCTCTATAAGAAACACTGGAAGACGAGGTGTGTTATTGTCATTTCAGTTTGACTTTTAAGAGGTCTGTCCTCATGTTGCTCCACAGAAAAATATCATTCCGTTCCCTTTATGAGAGGTGCCCGCTTACAGGAGGTTATAAGCGTTGAGTTCTGAAGGAGAAATTACCTGGACCAAGGTTTGGTAGATTATTTACAACATTCTGTTTCTCCGTGAGATTTGCCTAAAATCGAACTGCCGCCATCTTGGTTTCTAACGGTAAGCGGAACCCCGGAACAATATCTGAAGTACAAAAGGGAGCCGTAGTTGTGAGAAAATAGGGAGAATGTGGCTTGTGTTAGAGGGGCCTGTTACACCAGCAACGGCAATACGTCATTAGTCAATTAGACGATAGAGGAGGATACTGAATTGCATGGGTATCAAATTTGGAAACAACAGTGAAGAAATCACATTCTTCCCATTGTGTTCCGAAAAGGGAATTTTTAAGCATTTTGCAGCCACTTTACATTAAAGTAAGTCAGCTCCGATGAAGACAGCTTTCTCTCATTTGTACTAGTGGCGAAGCGTGTAGTCCAGCACGAGAAGCACGTTCTAAATGAGGCTACACTTGAAGTCAGTATAGAGATATGTGACAGAAGTAAGGACGTCCAGAAGACCATCCGGGTGGCTGACCTTGCAGCAAAGACCACAAAGGACTCTATTATGAACTACTTTGAAAACAATCGTCGATCCGGTGGTGGAGAGGTGGAAAATGTGGACTTTCCGAATGGCACGGGAGTGGCTTTTGTGACGTTTGCTGATGCCAGTGGTGAGTGTTTTGAAGTGGTTGTAGTTAGGGAATTTCGGGCCAATTATTTTATCAATACTGCTCACAAAATGCGTGTGGTAATGTCATGCCACATTGTTCATCAAACGAGCGCTTTGGAAGATATGGAGACGCATTTATAGCGAGAAATTTAAGTCTTTTAACTGCACCTTGGCTATTGATGTTTTTATAAATCAGTCCGTGGAATATTCCTTCCATTTTCACAAGATACAATGCAAAAGCTCTCTGTCAGAAGTTATGAACATTTCGGTGCGAGTATGCACCAATAGCTCTTATCTTTCTGCAAGCTTAATTGTCCCTGACAAGAATGAAGAAGTTCAACGCCTGGTTTTTGAGTCGAGGCCAACTCAACCCTTGACTGGAAAAAGTTCACTTTCATTTTTGTTCTTTGTTTGTTCAGTTCTTCCGTAGCCTCTAAAAAGACCACGAGGGTCTTCCATGCGGTTCATCGCCGAAACTACCGTGATAATCAACGCCACCCTCATTTCTTGTTTTTGGACATAGTCATCCTCATCTTAACGTCAGTTTTTTGGATTATATTACTTCTAATTTTGAGTACTTTATCTTAACGGTACACATAGTAGAAGAGAACATAACAAGGGCATAACTTGGCACTTGCATGATGAAAAGACAAGTAGCAGTTTCTATTGATCAAATATGATTGGTTTTTACGTCTGTTTTATTTTTAAAGTTGTAACAAGCGTGTTACAGCACAAGAAACATTTCCTCGACGGAGCTACCTTACATGTAAGCATTTTACCGGACAACAGTACCAGTTCATTGACAGAAAGGGAGGAAATGCAAGAGTCGAGAACAGTTGAGGTGACGGGGATTTCTTTGAAGACAACGGAAGATTCCATCACAAACTTTTTTGAAAACACGCGGCGCTCAGGAGGGGGAGAAATAGAGAAAGTGGAGCTCTATCCTGACAAAGGCTTAGCTGTCGTGACATTTTCGTTGGCCGAAAGTAAGTATTGTGATGTAAGGGCGAATCAATCACATGGAACTAGCATCGGACATTTTAAATCTCTGATGCAGAGTTAAATTTTGTCAAGGTTGCGTGAGATTAGATATCAACAGGACATTTTCGCTCCTCAACATGGCGTGTTTGCTTAAAGCTTGATTACACAATTTTATTTAAGGAACGTTTATCTGCTTGGTGATCAAGCTGTCCAATTTCCGTCCACCTTATCCTCGATCATAAAACAGGGAAAACGCTTAAAAGCGTTTACTGACAATTAACAAACTGGTTGTTTTTTTTATCACATTTAAACGTGGGAAGAAAGCAATTTATGAATTGTTTAAAGCTGTTTTGTACGTGCTTCCAACCGTAAGCCCTAAATGCATTCGTCATATGAAAGGTCCTGTCCTTGCATGTGCACTTGCGTTTGTACGCCAACAATTTTTATCAGTCCACATAACACCAGCAATGGTTTGACAGATCGTCTAAACCCGTTCGCAGGTCACCTATTTAAGGATTTTAGAATCATGTTTGCAGCCGTAACGATCGTTTTCATTTTTTGTGTAAGTGTGGTGTTCAAAGGTTACACTAGCTAATCCGTTGTTAGCTCGATCGTGTTTTGAGGAGTTGAGTTCAATCAGGAAATTACCGTGATCACTGTAAAAGCGTGTTGGAAAGGTAACAGAAGCAGACGCAGAAAGCATTGGCCTGCAATTGGATTTCAATGTCTTGCACAAACGTCAGTTTCCTCTTGCCTGATTGGTTTATTGCGCTGATTGCGTTTATTGCGATTGGTTTTTAGGCGCACTGGGAGTAGCGAGCAAAGGAAATCTTACCCTTGACGATGCCGAACTGAAAGTCACACTTCGAAAACCGATGAAGAAACCCCTATTGACACCATGAGGCTCCTCGTGAAAGGTCTCAGCGCAAAAACTACTCGGGACGGAATAGCTTCTTATATGGAAGTGGCCAGTGGCTTGGAGATAGCCAAAATAGAATTTGGGGAGCCGGGCGTTGTTCTGGTGACATTCACTCGGGAATATGGTAAGTTAGAGGTAATTGCTCTCATTCAAAGAAGACAATGTCGTCTTCTATTTCGTCCCTCCTTCATTTCCTCCTTCCTTCATTCATTCGTTCATGCGTTCATTATTTCATTCGTTGATGACCCGGTGTCTCGTTGACTTCTTTTCTCATTCGTTCCATATATTTTCTTTCTTTAGACTTGGAAACCATAACAAAGAAGGTTGTGAAACGACAACTGGATGGCAATTGGTTATCTTTGGAGAAAGTACCTGTCTGTGATTGCGTGCAAGTAACCGGTTTGAAGAGAGAGACCACCACAGAGGATGCTGTTCGATACTACTTTGAAAACCCAAAGAATGGTGGCGGTGATGTTAACAAAGTAGAACCCCATATAACGCAAGGCTGGGCATTGGTTTACTTCGAGGACCCGCAAGGTATACAACTAACAGCTACCATTTGTGGCTGTTATTTATTTATTTATTTATTTATTTATTTATTTATTTATTTATTTTCAACGTTATTATAGTAAGCTGTGCAACAACCATTCATTATATTCTGTTACCAGAGTTATCAATGGACAACACAATTTCCCATAAATTGCGATAAAAAGACTATCTTCTTTGGTAGCGTAAAATCACAGAAGGCTCCAATTACATCATCTATCATTCAAAGGAGACACGTCATTTCCATCGTTGGAAGTGAATGTTAATACCTAATAAGGTTCTCCAATGTACCTTACATGGTTTTTGCGAGCTGCATTATTCTCGCGATTGCCCGAAGACGTTTGTGAGAACATCTGGAAGCACTAATAATGTAGCTCTCTTCTTTCATGAGACAATTGTCTTAAAACAGTAGCTATTGTCTCGCCCTCCTGTGGTGAGGGTTTTTTCTGAGAGCTCATCAAGGCTATCTCTAATTTTAATCTGTGACTTGCATGTTTTTCTTTGGCAGTTGTTACCAACGTTGTGGCGAAGCGACACGTCCTTAACGGAGCAGAGTTGGACGTTAGACCTCACATTGCCGCCATCTCTGAACTGGTACCTTCTCTAGAGTGCCCGCTTGACGACCAAGAGGCTGAGATGGAGCAACTGGTTTCTGTAGACCCGCAAGTAATGCTTTTTATTTTTGAGCAACGTCAAGCTGAATTCAAACAGCTGAAAGATACGTATGACGTTAAGATAACCTGGGAAGAAGGCTTTAAGAATATTACGCTGGCGCCTACGAACAAAGGTTCAAGAGACAAGCACCATTTTGACGAAGTTATCAAGGCAGTTGCCTCTTTCTTTGACGCCTTTGTGAGAACCACGACACCCGTTATGCCAGATGCTTGGCAATACGTTTTGCAGCGCTTTAAGGAAAGCGCCAGTTCCGTGAAACCGAAAGTAAGAATTAAGTACTTGAGTCAGCAGCATGAAATTGTCTTCACGGGTACGAAGGAAGATGTGGAGGCCTTAACTGAAGAAATACACACCCTGAAGACGACAGTTGAGAAAGAAATGGCGCTTGAGGCTTCAAAAGCAACAGAAACTATTCAAGAAATTCAACCTATGCATCTAAAGTTCCTGCGCAATCTAGACTTTGACAAGGAACTCGAAGTGCAATACGTAAATGTTGAAGTTGAGATAATTCTTGATAAAGGTGAAGTCCAAATTCGTGGTCCACCTGAAACTGTTCACAAGACAGCTGCGGCGCTATGGGAAGCAGTTGCCAAAATGAAGGATGTTAACCTTGAAGTGTCTCAGAATGTCGTTAAGGTGCTTAAAAGAAAAGAATGTCAGTCATTTATAAGAAATCAGTTCATCGTCAACAATCTGCAAGCTACCTTATCTTTCTACAGTGAAGAAGGAGCCTTTGAAAAAGTGGTCGTCATGGGAATTAACTCTGAGTCTGCGACAAAAGCTTCCCACATAGTAAAAATGCTAGTCACTGAAAAAAGCATGGTTTTAGATGAGGGTCAAGTCCAACTGGAGAAAAGTGAGAAATGGCGCCTCTTGAAAGGTGAACTCACTACCGATTCCATTTTAAGCGTTACATTCGATCAAAGGAATAAAGAATTATTGTTAGCTGGAAGAAAGGAGGATATTTCATCAGCCGTGAAAAGTATAGAACGCTTTTTTGAGGAAAATACTATTGTCAACAAAGTAGTCGAAATTCCAGTGGGCTGCAGACGGTTTCTGATGAAGTACCGAGAAAAAGAACTCCGACAGATACAAGAAAAATTGAACGAGTTCTCCACGGTTATTAAGGGGATTGCAGGCGATCATGACGAACAGTTTATTGTCTCTGGAACGACCGATGGTGTTAGCAAGGGTGTGAAAATGATTCAAGATCTGGCCTCTACCATTGAAATCCACAGAGTTTCAGTCAACAAACCAGGAATGCGTTCGGCGCTGGCGCGAAGCAAAGGGATGAAAATACTGACTCTGCTAGAAAACGAACATAAATGTATAATTGAGCACTTTAATGCTGATGAAGATGTCTCCGTTAAGGCCACTTTGGAAGAAGAAAAAGAAGAGGTAAAGAAAATGAAGAAACAGTGCGAGTGTAGTTTCCTGACCCCAGAAGGTAAAAGCATTTCAGTGTTTAAAGA
Organism: Pachyseris speciosa; assembly: GCA_016490735.1. NCBI lineage: Eukaryota > Metazoa > Cnidaria > Anthozoa > Scleractinia > Pachyseridae > Pachyseris > Pachyseris speciosa. The sequence continues at coordinate 263,837 of JAEMWC010000173.1, read as the reverse complement.
CAGCATCTGCGATCGCAATGTAGATGTGATTGTTAACGCGGCCAACACTAAACTCCAGCACTCGAGTGGTGTATCCAAGCAAATTGTTGACGCTGGGGGCGAAACTATCCAGGATGAGTGCGATCAATTTATCGCCGACCATGGATCCATTTTGGAGGGACAAGTAGTCGTTACCACTGCCGGAAAACTGCCTTTCAGTAAAGTCATTCATGCCGTGGGGCCGTTTTGGCGAAAGGAAGCAACACGAGAAAAGTCAATGGGCAAAATTCCTAGAGAGGAAAAGCTCCTACGCTATGCGGTATCCAATGCCCTGGATGCTGCAAGTGCATTTACTTCTGTAGCACTTCCTGCCATTGGCACGGGGTCCCGTGAATGTCCACATGACGTGTGTGCTAACGTTATGATTGATGCAGCACTAGCTTTCTGGGAAGAAAATGCAGCCTGCAGTTTGTCCGAGATTCAGCTTACTAGCACTGATGATGCCGTCGTGGCGGCCTTCGTGAATGAGATGAATGCGAGGGCTAGGCAAGATCCCAAACTTCAAATCTCTTCTAAAGCCAAAGGTTCACCGAAGGTTCTGGGAATAGGAAGGAGAACGAGTAGAGGCGCGAAAATTCCTACTGCTTCTCCTACGCCGTTGTCTACAGGTGATCCAAACGTTATCACAACGACAGAAGGATTAAAACTCGTTCTCGTGGCGGGAGATATGACAAGTGAACAGGTAAGTTCCACTTACTTTTTTTGTCATATTAAACCGTGAAGTTTTGTGATTCTATCTGCCTTGCAATACAATCACCTCGAAATCTTGACTAAGTCTACATTAATTTATCAATTGGACAAAAAGAAGCCTGTAAAAAATTCAGGACTTCAACGGGGTTTGAACCCGTGACCTCGCGATTACCGGTACGATGCTCTAACCAACTGAGCTATGAAGCCACCGACGTTGGGAGCAGGTCAATTGTGGGTTCATATGTTCTTTTCGCAATTGCATAAATTGCGTTCACAACTGCGAGGATCATTCTTTATTTGATTTCATTGCCGCAGTTCATATATGATTCATTTCATATGTCATTCACACTCATTTCTTTCACGGGAACATATGAACCCAGAATTGACCTGCTCCCAACGTCAGTGGCTTCATAGCTCAGTTGGTTAGAGCATCGCACCGGTAATCGCGAGGTCACGGGTTCAAACCCCGTTGAAGTCCTGAATTTTTTTCAGGCTTCTTTTCGCAATTGCATAAATTGCATTCACAACTGCGAGGATCATTCTTTATTTGATTTAATTTTCTCCAGGTTGACGCAATAGTGAACTCAACTTCTTCAGACCTGGACCTCAGTAAAAACGCAAGTGCCCAAGCCTTGAGCACTGCCGCTGGCCCAAGTTACAACAGGAATGTAGCGCAATTGGCCAAGTACAGACAGGTGGCATTGTGGTTACAAGCGGAGGAAATTTGGGCTGCAAACATGTTTTCCACACTTCGTGTTCTGGATGGGAAAATGGAAAAGGTGAAAAGGTAACATAAAGAAGCCGTTAAGGATCAGTTTCTGGTATGGGAATCCCTGAAAGGGACTCAGTCTGTCGTTGTCGATGGCACAGATTCACCAAGATAATGCACAATGTAAAGCCCAATAAAGTTCAAATAGCTACTCTGACGATCTTTAAATTATGAAGTAACAAGGCATTAGTTTACCCCCCCCCCCCCCCCCACCTTCCACATTTCACGCTTCAAGTAATTGTTATTTTGTTTTAATCAGGTATTGCGTGATATCATAAAGAAGAGCCTATGTGAAGCCCAAAAGCGAAGCCTTTCAACTATCGCTATACCTGCTATTGGGACTGGAAATCTTAAGTTTCCTCGCCATCGAGTGGCTGCAGCATCTTTCGATGAGGTGATAGCATTTAGTAAGAAAACTCCAGGCAGCAGCGTAAAAGAAGTGCATTTGGTTGTGTACGTCAAAGATGTCTCATCAGTGCAGGCCTTTCAGACTGAGCTTCAAAGTCGAAGGCGAGGCCATCCACAGCCACCAACACTAACAACTAAAGGGAGCAAAAAGGGCGGTAAGACCCGCAGAGCAGCTGCTAAAAGGTCCGCTCCAAACATCTCCGTGGGTGTAGATGACGACTTTGAACCCGTGATAGAAGAATTGGATCCGTGGAAACCCGAGATTACCATAGGGAACATCACTGTTCAAGCTGAGACTGGTGACATCACAAAGGAGGTGACCGATGCTATCGTGACATTGTCGAATACCCACTTAGATGTTTCATATGGCGACGGCGTGGGGAAGGCAATTATTTCCGCTGGAGGATCAAGTATCCAAGCAGAATGCTCATCATTGGGATTACAACCACCAGGAGCTATTGTAGTTACCAAAGCAGGAATGCTTCAGACGTCAAGTATTTACCACATTGTTCCAGAACAAGACAAACCATCCATGGCCTCCTTAAAAGATTCAATTGTGAAGTGTCTGAAAAGAGCTGATGTGCATGGATTGAATTCCATATCGTTTCCAGCTATTGGTACTGGAAATATGGGAATTGGAGTTAAAGAATCATCTGAGGAGATGCTGACTGCAATAGCCAAGTTTGCTCAAGAACACCCAGCCTCACTCCATTTCATTCGAATTGTCATTTATCAACGGCAAATGTTCGAGGACTACCGCAATGCAATGGAGGCGTGCATCTCTGCAGTGGAGAGTGGATCCAGCATATTCTCAAGATTCGTTGGTTGGCTTGGATTCGGCAAAACTGCTTCAACCTCGTTATATTCTGCAGCATCTAAGAAGCGTAAACATAAAGAAGGTGGCAGCTACTTAGAAATTTTCGCTGGTTCCAAGCAAGAAATCAAGAGAGCTGTCGAGGAAATTCAGAAAGACTTGACACTCAACTGCATCAACAAAGTGATTGAAGAAGAAGCCATTGGTAAACTCTCCAAGGAGAAAATGAAGAAAATAAAAGATTTGGAAGATTCGCATGATACCGTGATCACGATAGAAGAGAAAATCGGTCGCATATCAATAAGAGGCGACGCACAAGACGTTTTAGATGTTGCAAGCACCATCTATGAGATCCTGAACCAACATATTGAGAAGGAGCACACCAGAGGGTTTGAAGAGTTCATGTCTAAGAACATTCAGTGGTCCTATGATGAAGATGGCAATCTAGTCCCTTATGAAGCTAGTCACAACTTCCAAATAGAGAAAGCCTATGCTGATGGTCAAAAATCCGTTGTGATCTTGATTGAAGATACAAGATATGAAATTGTTTTTACAGACATGAAGGAGACCTGTTTGGACGATGGAGAAGAAACTAATGTCGTCAGAAAGGAGATTGGTAAAGGTAAAGTGACAATGAATTAAGATTTTTATTCGGTAAAAACGTTGATCTCGTTGATTCGTGAAAATGTTGCAAATACCATTCCATGACACTTAAAAATGATTCATTTCTAATTGAGTCCACGCATGAATGTATGCACTCCTTGTTCAGTATTACTGGGTTTAGATTTTGGAGTAACATTTGAGCCCTACTAATAAAACCTTTTGATCGACCTACTTTGATCTTGGGAAAGATAACATGTGAAACGGTCGGTCAAGTGATAACTTGATTATATGGGCGCAAGCTTACTCAGGCCTGTATTTTGTGGTTCCCTTGTTCAGTTATAGCAGGTGGTGGCCATAATTGTCTGGGAAGGTCGTTTCCCTCTCATTTTGTAAATGTTTTTTTTTCTTAAAGTGCCTATTAAGCGAAATTTGTTTCTTGCTAATTTTAAAGTTTACCCCTAAAAACGCAAGAATCTCAAAATTTGAGGTGCTCGTGATTAAAATTGGCGATTTTACGAGCGTTTGAAGTTGGGCTATTTTGCCTTTATAAATGGTCAGGGGTCTGGGTTGATTTTTTTTCGCGAAATTCTATGATGTGACGTCATTTTGGGTACAAAAATGTGTTTGCGCTTAAGAAATATAGTGAAATAGTTGGAATACTTGTCCCCAAAATTACGTCACAGCTACTGTCACGTGTCTTTTTGGCCGCGCGATTCAAATGCCATTTTTGAGGGCAAAATAACCCAACTTCAAACGCTCGTAAAATCGCCAATTTTAATCAAGAGCACCTCAAATTTTGGAATGTTGAGTTTTATGGATTAAACTTTAAAATTAGCGAGAAACAAATTTCGATTCGTAGGCACTTTAAGGAGTGTGTTCCACATCAGTACGCATATATAGTTTATTCGTGCTTCCTTTCACGGTTTTTGTTATATTAATTCACGTACGAATAACAAATTACGTGATAACCTGTTCTACAATAATATCGCTGGATCCTATTTTATAAGTAAGGGACACATTGTGGTTGTGAAATAAAATAAAGCCTTTCATGTTCTAATATCAAGTGGTTTGAGTTTTTGATGTCATCGCTGACATCTTATAAAATGCACTATGAAGAAATGAAAGCGATGACATAGAAACGTCAAACCGCTTTAATATTTGTTCTTAGTCAAATGCTTAGTCAAACCCTATTCTGTTCTTTCAAATGTATTGCGGTAACTAGAAAAAGAAAGAAAAAGTACTGGTTTTCTTATCAATTGCTGTATTAAAGTAGCTTCAGCTTAATTGTGCTACTCGCGAGCTCAAAAAAACAATCGTGACTTGCTTGCACGCATTTTCCCGCGTTTGACGCCCCTACATGATTGCTTCGAATTCTGATTGGCTTATTGGCCATTTTGTGTCTGTTGTGATTCAGTTGAAAATCTCTATATTATACGATACAGGTGTTCCATTGCCCGGTGAGTGGAGCATGCACCCAAAAGACAGTGATGGCAAAGAAAAAGATGTCCATCTTGTGGAGTTGAATCCCCTCAACAACCCAACTGAGTACAGTAAAGTTGCAGATGAAGTTAAAAAGTCCGCTTCTGTTATTATTACTAAGATCGAGCGAGTGCAGAACCCTGGGCTGTACCGCGCATATGTTGTGAAAAGGGACCAGATGGACCACAAAAATGGTAGTAACGAAAAATTCCTTTTCCATGGTACAGCCAAAGAGAGCTGCTCCAGCATCAACACGTTTGGATTCAACAGAAGCTACTGTGGGAAAAATGGTAAGAAATTACTGTTTTATGGAAATGTTAGTAAATGAAAACGTGTTCTGGCTGAAAACGTCCCCTTTTGGCCTTTCGGCATTCCATACAATCCAGTTCGTTCCAAGCATCAATTTCCAAAGTCAGTAATATACCATACTGATGATGAGAGGTTTTTTTACGTGTTTTTTTTTTTTTTTTTTTTTTACTTTCCCCTCTATTGCTCTCACTCGTGTTGTTCTTTCGTGTGATTGTGGATCTGACACATGAAATCCTTTTTGTAGCGTGGTCGCAGTAAAAAGCATATTTATTTATTTATTTATTTATTTATTTATTTATTTATTTATTTATTTATTTATTTATTTATTTATTTATATCATTATGAGAGTCATGGATTGAACTTCTGATTAAAGAATGAAAATGTGTTACGTCCACATTTGCGAAGATCTTTCACATCTTCGTATTTTTAATAAGTTGAAAATAAAAAGCTTTCCAATAATTTCGTTTCAGCCACAGTTTATGGAAATGGCGTGTATTTTGCACGAGATGCCAGCTATTCTACAAATGCAAAGTATTCTCCGGCAGACCCATCAGGAAATCGCTATCTCTACCTTGCACGCGTTCTGGTGGGTGAATACACAGTAGGACGCTCAGGAATGATAACTCCGCCAGCCAAAGGAAGCGACGCCACTGATGCATACGACAGTGTTGTGGATAAGACCGGAGACCCAAGCATATTTGTTGTGTTCTACGATAATCAGTGCTATCCAGATTATCTGATAACTTTTAAATGAGGATGAACCCATGACAGTGTTTTACGTCGAGGACTGCATTGTTGAAACTATTAATAGAGACCTTACCCATACAAGGGACGACGGTGACGGCAACGAGAACGGCTCGAAACAATAGTTTTAATGAGCAAAAACATGGCTCTGTGTGTGCGTCCATTTTGCATTTCAGTACTTTTCTTTGCCGTTGTCGGTAAAACAACAACCTGAAATGACCCAGTTTTCTGTTTTAAATTGTCGAGAGCGTGAGCGCGGGGCGGTAAAATTCTCCTTTTTATTTTTACTTCAACAGCATTCCGACCTGTTAATTTGGTTGCTGAATAGTTTGCTTACATTTTACTAGTTGAAATATTTTGAATATTTCTAAGCAGTTATATGGCTTCGGAAGGTCTTTCAATGTCAGTAGTGTCTATCAATTACGAATTGTACAAGAAGATTGTGTGATTCATAGTACTTTTAGCATGTTTCAACAGAAAATTTATTTTTGATAACAGCGAATGGGTGTTAGCGACACCGAATGTATTTTTGCGATAGCGAATGAGTATATTTTAGCAACAGCAAATGAGTTTTATAAATAGCGAATGGCTTTTAGCGCCAGCGAATGGACTTAAGCGATAACAAATGAGTCGGCTTTTCGCGCTAGTGAAGGAGTATTAGCGACAGCGAAGGAATTTAGCAATAGCAAATGAGATGGCTTTTAGCGCTTGTAGCGGAGGAGTATTTTAACGACAGCGAATGCAATTTAGCAATAGCAAATGTGAGTTGGATTTTAGCGCTTGTAGAGGAGTATAAGGTAGCGATAGCGAATGGCTTTTAGCGACAGCGAATGCGTATCAGCGACAGCGAACGAAATTTTTAGCGAAGAATTATTAGCGACAGTGAATGGAATTTAGCGGCAAGGATTCGAGGAATGGTGAAATAACCAACAGTGAAACTGTTCTGTTCAGCTCTCGCGGTGACATTGCAAACACGCTCAAAATCGTGTTTTTTTTCCGAAGCCTTTAGGTAAAACTACTAGAACATCTTCTTCCCTTAGTAGACTTAACAAAGCGGTTTTTTGTTCTGGCTTCAAAATAACCATTTCGAAAAGACAACGCTCACATCACATCCGCCACTTCTGAGGTGTCTTGCGTGACCGAGTCTGACCATCGAATAATACCTATTGTTCTTTTGACGCCTACTCGACCAATTAGAAACCCCGTCCGCTGGTGGACGGGATTCGACTTTTGTCCTGAGAAATCATGTGTTTTCGGGCAGGCGGTTTCTCTCCTCCTAACCCCCTTCCCCCTCGCTTTGTCGTCAATCGTCCCAGATCCTCCACTACATCGTCCCATATGACGACCGGAGTTTGCGGACGTCGACTCTCGCGCTTGAGAACGCAAATTACCGCCTGGGAGCAAGCTATAGTACTTTGGACAAAATTACGAATTTTACGACGCAAGCACAACCGCAAGGATCAAAATTTTTCCTTTTCCTTGTGCTTGCGCTTGCGCTAATGCTTGTGTTCGCTTGCGTAGTGTGAAAACGACGTTCGTTTTCACTTGGCATAAGCTACTTATGCTTGCGGTGTGCAGGCGTCCCTAGTGAAAACCAGGCTTTACGAATTAATTTTACTGCTCATCACAAATCAGAATTAAGTACGTTTGTTGAAGGTGGTATCAACACTAAATAATATACGAACGCGATTACAAGTTTCTGCAGATGCCAGTCTCCTTCGCAGCCGTGGTTTGGGCTCGTCACGCAACGCCCTCCCTCCCTCGGGAGGGAGCGCGTTGCGTGACGAGCTCAAACCACGGCTGCGAAGGAGACTACTTATCTACAGATGTCTACTTGTCTATTTCTTGAAATACGCGCTTGTATAAAACCTATGACGTCACCAGTACGTAAATTTATATTTTCTTCAGTACGATTTTGAATTTACGATTCGCAAACATATCGGAACTTCGCGCCGCCATACTTTTCTCGTAGTTGTCTGATACGCCGTTGAAGACTGCGGCTATTTACGCAGACGCAACCGTCATTTTTGAAAATCTCAATTTCACCTTCATATATTTCGCTATTGAACCGGCACAAAACGCTTCAAGGAGTGTTTTGTAAAATGGCTTCGATTCCTAAGGAACCATTCCAATTATAAGAATTAATACCCAGAATAACATTTTCCATTTTAACATATACTCTCAGGATTCCGTATTTGTGGAACAATTTGCCCGATGCATTGAGGACTGCCAACTCTAGTATTTCTTCGCTTAAGAGATTATGCTCTAGTTTTGATAAAGATAAGACTTTCGACCCTGAGCGCCCCTATACCACCTGGGCTAAAATCAGCAGTTAGTTAGTACGGTTGTTAGTTAGTTAGTTGGGTAGTTGGTAGTTAGTGAACAAATATTAAATTCCTAGTTACATAATAAACCTTTTATATTCAGACACTTTCCTTTCATAATGGGTTGACTAGCACGTATGGTTCGTCAGTTCCCCTCTAGTCTTCCCCACTGCCCTGTTATGTACTTAGATTTTATTATTTTGTAATATTGTATATCTCTTTCTTTTTTCTTGTAATTGCAGTGAAAATGGAATAAAGTAAAAAAAAAGTGGTAAAGGTGAGCTGATTCCAGATCGATTTTTCGCGCCAAAACGTTCCCACTAGAACGCACATTCTCTGTTTTCCACGTAAACGTTTTGCTTTTTCATTCTGTTCATTCAGTTATCGGTAGCAAAATAAACGCGAACGAGTGAAAAGTTTTTCAACAAGAGAAGAGAAATTTCGTATCTCCAGGCGGTGATGTAATGTTCTGTTTATTATATAAACACCAACGAGATACAAAGCCATTTCATTTTCGCTGCAAAAGGAGCAATTTAGGCTATATCTACACTATGCCGGATAGTATTTTATGCCGTTGTGAAAAATACTCCGGCCTGGTGTGAACGGCAGTGGCCCAATTTAACCGCCGCCATCCAGTTTCACTAGCATCCAAACCTTGCTCCTCGTTGTTCATTTCCGTTTCGGTTCGATTCTTTGTTCACATTACTACAGAAAGTGTCACGAAAACCTATCCGATATGTGACGTTTCACTTTCAAGACCGCAGAGGCCCAGCATCGCTCCGACGCGAAAACCGTGCCGAAATCATCGTTTTAAATGTGAACAAAAGCCCTATCCGATATGATTTTCGTGCCGGCACAAGAGCTATCCGGTATAGTGTAGACATAGCCTTATTATGTAACCATAGGAACGGTGATCTTTTCACCTGCCTGTGAAAATAACATGCTATTTTCACGTGTTAAGATATCATGTTTTTCGCGCGAAAGCTCACCTGGTTTTCCATTGGTGTTTATATAATAAATGAAATTACTACTCCGCTCATTGCGTAAATAGGACAGGTCCCTGAAGAACATGACTACCTTATATGTTGTGGTATGAAATTTACTTTGGTATGAAAATATTTTAGGAGACAAAAGACAAAAATTTCAAACTGGTATGAAATATTTTCATACCAGAGTAAATTTCATACCACAGCATATATTCCGAATATTCATAATCCAGAATAGGATGAAAACCCCCTAACCACCCTAACCAACGGCGTTTTTAAACCATTTCTGTACAATAGCATGTTAAAGTAATCCCGCTCAGTTCAACCCCTATTAAGCGGCTACCCTCGGGGAAATGGATAGTAGCCGCTTGATTATTGGCCGCCTAATAAGGGGTTACTTTTCAATAGGTGGCCGCTTATTAGGAGTTAGACTGTACGTCTACTTCCACTCTGCACAAACATAAATTCCTGTAGATATCCAATATAGTTGCATTACTTGCCAAAAATTTCGGACGTTTTATTTCGGACGTTTCATTTTCGGACTCTTTTTATCAAAGTTTGGACAAACATTTCGTACAATTTGCTGGAAAAGAGCTAAAGAAAATTTGCGCCTACAAAACAGGAATTATACTGGAACAACATCCGTGAAAATGATAGATTGCACCCTCAAGGTTTGACGGATATATTGACGAGAAAATAACACAAATTCATTATCTCAAGCGAATTTGGTTTATCAACGGAGTTGGTAATCTAAATTGACCACCGTACAGGGATTCGATTAGCCGACGTTTCGAGCGTTAGCCCTTCGTCGGAGCGAATCGAGGAATTGTGGGTTGTGTATGATTTATATACAGAAAATGGAGCTACGCTTTGTCATCTTTCTCGACATCATGTAGATGTTCTCGGAATCAGTCGCCTAGTCGTCTTTCTGTTTCGCCGATGTATAACTTTTTGCATAATGTAGAGGTTATGCAATAGATAACATTTGCGGAGGTACACCTGAAACGATCACTGATTTTAACAGATCGCTTAGGGCCCGATATTTTGTTAGTGTTTTTAATGAAAGGGCAAGTTTTGCGTCGTTTTGCATCCAAGGAAACTAAGGGCTTTGGAGCTCAAAATGGATTTATCTACAATTTGTTTTTCATAATGAAACAAAATTGTCTTTTCCACTAGTGGTAAAAAGAACGAGCAAAGCCTAATCCGAGTTCTAGCAATATCGTCTATATTGGCCTTGAATACACTCGACAGCGTCGCCCGAGAAAGGGCTTAAAAGGTTTACACCGCACTGTATCATTTTTGGACTCTTAAATGTCGGACTCTTAAAAATTTTGGCCTGTTTTATTTTCGGACACTTTGTATGTCCGAAAATAAAATCGTCCGAAATTATTGGCTAGTAATGTATATCATTTAAAAACGTAATTCGACTTTTATCAGACTCTAACGTAAACGCTTTGGCCCAAGTTTAAAGGAAACATTCCGCGTTGGAGGAAACTGCACTTTGTTTCGTAAACCACATTACAGTAAAATATGATTAAGGAGAAGTCTTCAGGGAGCTTCATTTCCATTTATATATGGTAGCTGTAGTCATGAGACTACTTTTAGCGATTTTCTTTAACACGTGAGCTTCCTTTATTGTTCATGTCACGAGGAGGAAATTAAAATGCTCTTTAGAACGAGAGCGTCAGCTAAAAGTGTTAACTGTAATTTCTTAATAGCTGCATTTTTAGCACGCGTCTGTCAGTGAACACTCGCGCGAAAGCAGCTGTAAAAATGGGGGTGAATAGGTTCGCGGATCAACGGATTTGGCTAAAAAAAAACTACTCGGATTTCGGATTTACGGATTGGCGGATTTCGAAGGCTCAGCGGATCACGGATTTCTTCAATATTTTAGCGCGGATTATGGATTTTGTTTGTTTAGAAGTACGGATCGTAGAACTTAACTTATCCGTTTGTTTCAATTTAGTCTTCTCTGTAGCCATAGAACGAGGAGTTAGGGAACTGGTCAAAACTATTGTACATGCTTGGGACCCACCAGAATTGATGGAGACGACTGCCTCTTCATATAGCCCCCCACCCTTAAATCGAGACCCATCGCCTCCATTACTAACCCCCCCCCCCCCCCCAACACCACCACTCCACAAGAAGTACCTGGTTTCTTCTATAGCTCCACCACCCCCTTGATAGAGACCCATGGTGTCTTCTATAGCCCCACCACCCCATGATAGAGACCCATGGTGTCTTCTATAGCCCCACCACTCCCCTGATAGAGACCCATGGTGTCTTCTATAGCCCCGCCACCCCCTTGATAGAGACCCATGGTGTCTTCAATAGCCCCACCGCCCCCTGATAGAGACCCATGGTGTCTTCTATAGCCCCGCCACCCCTTGATAAAGACCCATGGTGTCTTCTATAGCCCCACCACCCCATGATAGAGACCCATGGTGTCTTCTATAGCCCCACCACCCCATGATAGAGACCCATGGTGTCTTCTATAGCCCCACCACTCCCCTGATAGAGACCCATGGTGTCTCCTATAGCCCCGCCACCCCCTTGATAGAGACCCATGGTGTCTTCAATAGCCCCACCGCCCCCTGATAGAGACCCATGGTGTCTTCTATAGCCCCGCCACCCCTTGATAAAGACCCATGGTGTCTTCTATAGCCCCACCACCCCATGATAGAGACCCATGGTGTCTTCTATAGCCCCACCACTCCCCTGATAGAGACCCATGGTGTCTTCTATAGCCCCGCCACCCCCTTGATAGAGACCCATGGTGTCTTCAATAGCCCCACCGCCCCCTGATAGAGACCCATGGTGTCTTCTATAGCCCCGCCACCCCTTGATAAAGACCCATGGTGTCTTCTTTAGCCCCACCACCCCCTTGATAAAGACCCATGGTGTCTTCTACAGCCTCACCACCCCCTTGATAAAGACCCATGGTGTCTTCTACCGCCCCGCCGCCCCCCTGTTAGAGACCCATGGTGTCTTCTACAGTCTCACCACCCCCCTGATAGAGACCCATGGTGTCTTCTATAGCCCCACCACTCCCCTGATAGAGACCCATGGTGTCTTCTATAGCCCCGCCACCCCCTTGATAGAGACCCATGGTGTCTTCAATAGCCCCACCGCCCCCTGATAGAGACCCATGGTGTCTTCTATAGCCCCGCCACCCCTTGATAAAGACCCATGGTGTCTTCTATAGCCCCACCACCCCCTTGATAAAGACCCATGGTGTCTTCTACAGCCTCACCACCCCCTTGATAAAGACCCATGGTGTCTTCTACCGCCCCGCCACCCCCCTGATAGAGACCCATGGTGTCTTCTACAGCCTCACCACCCCCCTGATAGAGACCCATGGTGTCTTCTATAGCCCCGCCACCCCCTTGATAGAGACCCATGGTGTCTTCAATAGCCCCACCGCCCCCTGATAGAGACCCATGGTGTCTTCTATAGCCCCGCCACCCCTTGATAAAGACCCATGGTGTCTTCTATAGCCCCGCCACCCCCTTGATAAAGACCCATGGTGTCTTCTACAGCCTCACCACCCCCTTGATAAAGACCCATGGTGTCTTCTACCGCCCCGCCACCCCCCTGATAGAGACCCATGGTGTCTTCTACAGCCTCACCACCCCCCTGATAGAGACCCATGGTGTCTTCTATAGCCCCACCAACCCCCTGATAGAGACCCATGGTGTCTTCTACAGCCCCACCACCCCCCTGATAGAGACCCACTGTGTCGTCTGTGTCGTTTTTGCGTTTCATGCAAAATTTGCGTAGCTGATCTAGCTAAGCAAACAGAAACAAATGTCAGCTAAAACATCCTTGTGGGCTTCTTTTTAGCTGATGCTCTGTAGAGAACCTTTTTATTCTCCCCCAAATACGGTTTTTAGTTAACCCATTGGCACCCGTGCCGGCCAAAACCGGCCGTAAAAAACTCCCATGCTTCAAAACATTGCAACTTTCTCAATCGCACGAATATTGCCTTAACTGTTAGTTGTGAGCACGAAATGGAATGCCCTTTAAATTTGGATATCCAATAAATGCAAGAAACGTAGCGATTTTTACCAAATATGGCCTTTTGAGTTTGGACAAGAACGAAACTGACCGTTTTTAACGTCAAAAAGAAACGACAAAAATGCCCCTTTTTGCCTTCATGTTTTTTTAAAGAAATCATAGCCGAAAAACCAAACAGTCCTTTTTCTAGCTTAGAAATGACCCGTTCCTTCTCCCAATTCTTCCACATAGCCACTCCGACCTACTGCCAAAAATTCCTGCTTGTGGTCATCTTCAGTACTCAGAAATTCCAAAATATGTGGCGGTAGGTCGAGAAATTCATCAATAGTCGAGTCCCAAAGGTACTAAGTGTTCGACCGGCCAAATTCCCAGTTCGTCGAGTAACAAGCCAAATTCAACAACAAAGTACATCACCTTGCTCGATTCTTTGAGAAAGTGGACTCTTAGCTACCGTCACGCTTAATGATGCTCATCAGGCAGCCGCTAAAGATGAAAAATGGCTGTAAATTTAGCAGAAATCGCAAGCAAACCGAACTTGGGCCATTGTTGTCGCTTCACGGATAAGAAATAGCTACGTCAAAATGACGTTTTCAGAAACCTTGAGCCTCCAGTGGCTTAGGACAGCACCACTTTTCCCTGGTAGTTCAAATAAAGAGTCACGAATTGCTATTCATCGTTTATAGGTGGAAAATCACTCCGAAAATGTAAAAACAGCCGGTAGTCAATGGGTTAAATAAAAAAAAATAAAAAAACCGTGAGGTTGTGGAGTGGGGGAGGGGGGGGGGGTGGGGAAGCTTTCCTGCAGGGAGACGCAGCTTTGAATGTTTATGGTACCAATTTGTCTGGACATGTGTTTTGCCGACATATAAGTACTAGTGGCCATTGGAAGCTGCATCCTACAGCTCTTCGATGTGATTGTATGCGAGTTTTCGGTAGCGGCAAGCTACAGTGTTGGTCCGATTTATACAGATAATCTGTCTGGACGAACTTGCATGCTTATTAGGCAAGCATTTTTTAGTTCGCCGAATAATTCGCCTGTGTATGAATCCAGGCAAACAGACGCCTGCCAAGACGAACTAAGCAGATAGTTCGTTTTGACAGATTATCCGTCTGTTTGCCGGTGAGCTAGTGTTCGAAGAAGCTTGGTGTCCTTCTCTTACTGCAGCACTGTAAGATCCTTTTGGTATCGATGACTCACTGATATATCATTTTTCGTTAAATCTAATCCAATTAAAGAACCAACCTTTATCACAATGTTGTCCGTATTTTCATCTTTCACCTCGGGTATGCCAGAAATTTCTATGCATTCACGGCGGGAATATTGTTCCAAATTGTTCAAGCAGGTTTCACAAGAAAGCAATCTCCTGGACAGAGTAGCGTTTTCAGCTACTAGACTCGCATTTCTTGCTTCGAGCAGGTCAAACTTTGTTTGTAGAGCCGTGTAATTATCATTCATTTGCTTAACAAAGTCATCCAACTTCGCTTGAATTGGTTGAAGCTTGCTGTCGAGGTGCGATTCAAATTCCTTAATTGTTGGCATTTCGTTTTCAAAACATAAATGAATCGTAAAAAACACTACAAAAGAGAACCGAAAAGCTACCAGCATGTATATAGCTCCTGAAACACCAGAAGAAATGTACATTTAGGTTGAAGATATCGAAAATTCACAGAGAGCAAAAAATGGACACCCACCATCACTGCTGACCGCTGACCGCTTTGACGAACTGGAAAATCCTGGCCTCTTTAGTACACAAGTTCGTCTAGACGAATCATCCGTTTCTAGCATAAATCGGGCCAATAAAGAAGTGGCCACACGTAGTTCTCGACTACCTACACTCCTACTCTCCGTTAATTCTTCAATGCTGAACTTTGGAATTTCCCTCCCATCCCCCAAATGATGTCAGACTGACTTCACAACACATCACAAGTTGTGAAATTATGGTGTTAAAGTATGGCCCAGTGTATGAAAGCTGTGCGATAAAACTTGACAACTTTTGCTGGAATGGCACCAAAATATGACATTTTTGGCAACAATGAGCCAATAAATGAATCAAAGGAGGGAATAGGGGCAAAGAAACTAGTATCCATTACTGGTAGGTGTGGATAGACAAGAAGGAAATACGTTTCAACTTGGGCCATCTATTTCAAGTTTTTCCACTTTCTTTTCGAGAAATTGGGTTAGCAACTGAGTGTTCCTCCTTATTCCTCCAAAAAATCACCTCATGTCTTCGCTTGTCTGAGCTATTTTGAATGAAATACAAGAAAAACTCTGTCACAGAGTCTGCATGGCATCGAGGTCACGCTAGATATGACATAATCGAGGATGCCATACACCTCTCTTAAATAATGTAACTAAGAAAACAGTGACAAGGGTCACCCAAGTGGCTAGAGATAGTCAGAAGAGAGATGAGTCTCTCTACTAAGAATCTGTAATGCTATTAATGATGGAGGAAATTAAAAGAAAGTCTTCGTTTAGTACAGCATTGCCTTGCGTTATCTCTTTGGTGGCTTGGGACGGTTGTGGTGGAAGTCACATTTTTTCGCGTGCCCCTACGAGTCGTTCCTTCACGTCAAGTATGGCTCCGCTCGTTGGTAAACCATGTACTTCTCTAAACTCTCTCTCTCCACGGCATAGTTATCACTTTCTTTTCGGCGTGTTCCATAATCCGGGACACGAGATCGTATTTAACACCAGTGCAGTTGCGGATTTCTCTCAGGGTTTCTGTTAGTCTTGTTGCTTTTTCGCCGTGAAGTTTATCAGAGGAAATCTGTTGCTTGAGTGAAATAGGTAGTTTTCCCTTTGCTTTGTTTTCTCTTTTTCCATGTGTTTTCTAGTTTCGTCAAACTCTTCTCAGGACAGGGAAATACCTTTTTGAAATTGATAAGATCTTCTTCAGTCAGGCCATGTCTGTGCGTATAAACAGTTTCAAATGCTTTTGAGGGCAAGAAATAGTCCATCTGTCAGTAACGTTCTTTGTCTACCTGGAGTTCTGGAAGCAGTTTCAACTTCTTGAATTTCCCTTCTGCCAACGTATCTTCTGTCAGATTCTCTATGACCTTCAACTCTTCATAATCTTATGACCAATGTTAGTCAGTGAAGGTTTAAGCGTCTGTGGCTCCTCAAGGGGCAATACTCTTGTGCCACAACAATTTTTATCTCCACAGGCTCGTCGTTGCTCGTAGTAGCCACTTGGTGATATTTTTCCATGGTCTTCATACTATTTGAGATTTAGAAGAATCCAATGAAATCTTTCAGATTTTTCTTTTCTGATTTCCTTGCACTACAATAAGCTTGAATGTCGGCCTCTAGCAGATGAGACAGGGGCTGCTGATAAAAACTTAAGGCCTTCTTTGCAAAACTAGTCTGCCCGAAGCATGGAAACCCATTCCATCTATCAGCAAGTTCCTTCGCACCATACCACATATTCATTTCTGCAAGCAACTCGTCAGCTCCCAAGGAAAGTGCAATACTCGTGACCTTTTACACTTCTTCCCAACTAACCGATCTGTCCTTTAACCCCTTTCTGCTTCATTTGCTACGCTATCTCTTTCAGCCCATCTTTGAATACAAGCGGGCGTATTCATTTCCATTCGAAACTCTATGACTGCCGCTATTTTTGTTGGTAGAAGCTGAGAATGTTTCTGATCTGGTCACAGTCCAACGCAATTGTCCCTCCATCAACAAGAGGAGAAACCTCGACTGAAAACTACCGCGCGCTGTCGTTGGTCTGGCCAGATGAGGTTGCCTATTTACCGAGTTAGGATTTCGAGTTGGATTTCGAGTTGGATTTCGAGTTGGATTTTCGAGTTAGGGTTTTTTTGGCGAGGTTTCCAATAAATTTTCAGTGGTTTTACACAACGTACTTTGTCAGCGGTGTTGCACATCGTCTTGAGGTCTTTTCAAGATTCAAAATTCGGCAAACCTTTTAACGCAGGGAAAACCCTACTGGATTAAATTCTTCACAACTTTACAAAGATATGTGCAGTGTTTCTTTACTGACAGCTGAGTTCAGTGAAGTGTCACCGGAAACACTGTCGGCAGTGACAAGCGCTGACCTCACGTGAATATTTTTTTCTCTCCAACATACCTCAACATATCAGGATGACATGTTGCTGACCTTAACATGCCCCTTTAAAGCTGAAAGAGGGTAAATTTATGTGCGAGCGACGACCTTGAAGTCAAACAATAAAAAGGTAAACAGGAAAAAAGTTACTCACCGCTTGGTTTATTCGTCACACAAGGTTAGAAGAAAATACAACCACTAGTGCAGTGCCTCTCAACTATAAATTTAAGTTTTCCTTTCAAAAACACCACTCTTAA
The DNA here is from genome assembly GCA_016490735.1 of Pachyseris speciosa. Classification (NCBI taxonomy): domain Eukaryota; kingdom Metazoa; phylum Cnidaria; class Anthozoa; order Scleractinia; family Pachyseridae; genus Pachyseris; species Pachyseris speciosa. The sequence continues at coordinate 246,334 of JAEMWC010000173.1, read as the reverse complement.
TACAAATTTTAAAGCGAAGATAATAAATGTTTATCAGTAAACGATGATGAGATGGCCCCTGACATTCTAGTGACTACAAAGTCGCAAAGGTGGACTCAGCTCGCTGCATTAACTTCACCGCCTGATAAGCTTGAATTTACATACGCTTCGATAGATTACACTACTGTATACGTGGAATTTCTCATGAATTCAAGCTATGAAAACATTTTTCCTCGTTGTAGATCCGTTGATGCATTTTGCTCTCTTCAGAAGATTGAATGACCATTTTCGCACAGTGTTCGAACACCGCTTTCGATGGTCGATGCCATACAAACGAAATCAAATAACCTGCGTGGCAGGCTTAGAAAGGGGAGGGGGAGGAAGAGGGAGGGAAAAAGAAAAATTCCCTCTCCCTTTTTCCCTCCTCTCCCTCTCCCTCCCATTTCTACCGTTTTTCTACGCCTGCCGCGCGGGCAAGAAATCAAAACGAGAAAATATGCACTTGGGGCCTGGATTTGACTACAAGTCGACAATAAGGATGATTCACTTCTTTTGTCTGATTGGTCTCCTTACCCCCAAGGGACGTCACGTGCTACCACAGGTAGGCCACAAAAAAGGCAAAACACTAACCCCACCCCTACAGACATTCTTTTGTTGACTGCATTTCACTGGAAATCTACGAGACGGTTTACGGACAAAATAGCCGATTCGTTGCAGCTGGATTATTAGTTACCATCTCGAAAAAACCGACTCCGACATCCTTACTCGAAAATCCAACTCAAAAATCCTAACTCGAAAATCCTAACTCGAAAATCCAACTCGAAATCCTAACTCGAAAATCCAACTCGAAATCCTTACTCGAAAATCCAACTCGAAATCCTAACTCGAAAATCCAACTCGAAATCCTTACTCGAAAATCCAACTCGAAATCCTAACTCGAAAATCCAACTCGAAATCCTTACTCGAAAATCCAACTCGAAAATCCAACTGGAAATCCAACTCGAAATCCTAACTCGGATGTTAGTTTGTCTCTGGCCAGATATCGGAGAAATTGGTTGGCACAGGAGCCCATGGGCTCCTGGTTGGCATTGTTAGGGATGCTTAGTGGTCCCTTGGGAAATCCGGCTGTCTAAATATGCGGGAATCTTTAAAATGAGGAATCTGTATTAAAAAGCGGGAATCTTTAAAACGGGTTGAAGGGTTGAAGATAAATCTACCTTTATTGTGGCTTTCATAATAGACCTCCCTTGTAATTTATCCTACTTTCGCATTCAGTATTAATCAAGTTGAGACGAAGAGTCGACATTTTCGGCTGATTCATGATTATTGAAAAATCCTGGCCTTGAATTTTATGAAAATCCGAGTCGGTCTTAAAAATTCATGAATAAAAATAGTCTACCGTAACGTACATGCTTGCAATTCAGTGATAGCATTTCAAGTCGCTCATCTGTTAAGGGACAGACCATTAGAAAAGTTACAAGGGCAAGGGGGGGGGGGGGGGGGGGGTGGCGAAGTACAAAAAATATTCATGTAAGGGAAAAATAACTGAAAAAAAAAATCATGCATGCCGAGTAAGCGAAAGGTTAACGAAAAAAAATTTCATGCGGCTCGAGAGTCCGAGTTAAAAATATCTGATCTCATGGAATGTTCCCTTTTCCCGCGAGCCGTCAAATTGGTTCATGGGAGAAATGCATTGTAGCACATTGGCATCCTTCGAGTTTTGCCAGTAAAATCCTTTCTGAAGGAGCATTTTCGAGCTTTAACGTTTTCTGCGTTATGTAACGCGGAAACAAGTCAGCCATTTACGGTTACTGGAAAATGGTAGTAAAGATTTTTTAGAAGCGAAATTTTATAATGGTTTTCACGCTATAGAAACACAGACGGACAGATGGACCATCTGCTTTTTTTTTTTTTTTTTTCGCACAATTCAGGAATTTGATATCGTCGTATGATCTGTGCCTGTCAACGAGCGATTCGAAAAGTCGAAAGCACCGTTATAGCTGCTTCCCAACCGCAGCAAGAGTTCAAATGTTCTTTTTGTCATCGTGTAACCGATTAAATGACTTGCCCGTCATGTGGCAGTGAATTCAGGAAAAGAAAAGGTGAACAATTGGTAAGCAACGCGCTTAGCTGGCCCTCTGGTCGTAAAGTGTCAGCGCAAAAGGAAAAATTGCCAAAACAACTTCATAGTCTTGTGGAGAAGTGTCCGCTGTGGGAGGACAAAATCTGTGCCTTGGTCGCTTCGAATGAAAATTATTGACACTTTACTTACAGAGAAATGGAGCAGGAAATTACCCAGAGAGACAGTTTAAGGGCCGGTTGGGAAATGCTCTCGGCGAAGGCACAAAGTATCGTCCAACGTGTCCAAAAGCGCGCTGACAAGTTGTGTGAGGCCACGTCGTTTCCGGGAATCGGAGCAAGTTACTTTCGAGAAAACAATGAAGCACAGCTTGGATGAATTTAGAAAGTTTTACGATAAATTTCTTTTCGGATGGGAGCTCTACGTTCGTTCACGTGCTACGAAATGTACGACAAAAGGTCTTTTAGACATAAAGTCCAGCGCAAAGCGGTTGCGTGATTTGCCACTGTTTGCCACTCCACGAGGAGCTAGTCGGTTACTTAAACGATGCGACTTCCTTCTCTACGTTTTTGGCGCACGAGTTGCCAGAGATCACTGCCTATTTACAGAAAAAAGCAGTCATCAAGAGACAGTACAATTTGGATATCCAGGCAAAAGGATTCGCCGGAGCTAGAAGACGGGCAGATGCCAAACGTAAACGAGATGAGGAACTTGAAGTGCTGGGCGAAGGTACTACTACCTTTGTCCCTCTTGTGCGAGCGACGATTGATATCAGAGAGACATCTGTTGAAATTGCGAAGGTAAGAACAAAATACATTGTTTTTAACAAATCCAGACGGTTTGTTAATACTTGGGTGATTGGATCGAAAGTCGGATAGATAGTTGATATACAGTTGTAGAGCATCGAAGTGTGTCTGCCAGGTAGGCAAACAGTTCTTGAATAACAGTGTTTGTACGGAAATCCAATCTCGAATAATTTTCATAAAACTTCCCTTCTGAACAATTCATGAGTTGGAAACTTTAGACACTAGGCAAAGGATTTTAAGGACAAAATTTGAGGGATGTAGCTGTGCTAGGAAGCGTCCAGTCGTGTTTTGAACTTTCTATGCATTTCTTTGTATTCTTCGGCTGGTTCGCGGGAAAGCATGTCATTGTCAGTGTATGGAAAATTCAAAACGCGACTGGCTGCTTTCTAGCATAGCTACATTTCTCAATTTTTTCCTGTAAAATCCCTTACCTAGTGCCTGACGTTTCCGATGGATGAATGAGAATTGTTCAGAAATGAAGATTTATGAAAATTAAAAAACTTACTGTAAGGGAAACTTGTCTTTAAAAAAAAACTTGCAAGCGGTGGTACCTAAAAAAATTCATGCAGAGGGAAAACAATCCTGAAGACAAGTGGGCTTCAAAAAAAAAAGTTCATGCACTGAATGGTCCTTCCCTTATTTTAAGACGTGTTTGCTTACCCATCAAAATGGCGTCGGAGAGCGTGGCAAGGTCTATTTAATATTTGGGATTAGTAAGGGCCAGTTTGGCCCAGGAATACGTTGAAGTTCGAAATGCTCTTTTGTAGCAAGATCCTTTAAATAGAATATAAACCATTGCTTTAGTTTGCTGAGCAGAAGCACCCAATTTGCTTCTAGCACTACTTTTCCAACATCCTGTCGTACTACACACGCTCGACGCTTTTCCTATTTCAGGGCTTCTGATAGGTCTCGGAAAAAGAAAGTTAAATTTTGCGGGATTTTCAGGGGCAAATTCGTGGAAAAATCGACCGATTTCGCGGGATTTTAGCGGGAAAAAGTCAAAATTCACGGGAAAATCGGCCGATTTCGCGGGATGTTAGCGGAAAAAAGCCAAATTTCGAGGGATTTTCACGGGAAAATTCGCGGGAAAATCGGCTGATTTCACGGGAAATTTCGGGGGCAAACCTCGCCGAGAAACAATCAGTAAAAAACATCCGATTTCGTTTGAATTTTTTTGGCAAATTTCACTAAAAATCGATAAATTTTGCGTCGATATGACCAGCGTTGTTTAACTTTTTTTTTTTTTTAACAGAGATAATCATTTGCTCTTTCAACAACAATGCGCTCGAGAAATCGGACCATTGGCAAGGCGTTTCACATCGTGGCCAGTGCCCAGTTTAAGAACGCCTGGTAGTTTGGTTTACGGTCAGATCGTTCCACGGTCAGATCGTTCCAATCGACATGTTGTTGTTAGCATGAAGTACTTACTGGTAAGCTTAAATTACCAAGTCCCTGGACTTTTTCGGGGTTTTGTTCTATGACATTCACAGAGCAATTTTCATACTCTAGAGACAAAAATCATAAAAGCATCGTCCATTTCTTCAGTAATTTATAGCACTTTATCTAAAACCAGGATGAAGAGTATGTCTTGAACTGGTTTCATTACTGCGTGTTTACCTTTCTTACTTGTGCATGCTGAGGGGTTATAACTGGGATTTTAAAGAATAATATTAGAGAGAGAGATCAGTGATAACTGTAGCATTCCAAATCATGCTGATGATGTGATAAATTTAATTATTTATAATTGTCACTGAAATACAAACGCTGCAAATATGATAAAGTTCACCTCTTTATTGTCAATACATAATGTCCTTGCTGGCATAACACATTTGATGACACACATCTTAAAGATAACTAACACACCAGAACAATTTGGTGGATCGATTTGAAACAACTAATTTCGACTCAGTAGGAAACGTTTTAGCATTTGCTCAAGGACCTCTTTAATAAAAACCAATGACAGTGATGATATAAATAATTTTTACTGGTCTCTTTCCAGGCAAGACTGTCTGGCTTAAATGCCTTTAAGGACGAAAAGCAAGGCACATTGTACAAATCTAAGTGACACTGGCAAAAAAAAAAAAAACCCTTTTACACACACTGCAAAAATTGGCAGGGCACTCCTAAATCGTGGCACGGTACAGATTGTTTCTTGGCACGGCACTCCTTGTTTACACAGTTAATGTTTGGGAATTTCCAGTACGGATCCCGCTTCATCCATGCCAAGCACACCTCCAGCCTCTGGCCTCATTAGGCTTCTTTTGTTTCTATTTACTTGTTAAAAATATACAGGGCCGTACTGTGTACAGTACCAGGATTTAGGAGTGCCGTGCCATTTTTTGTGCGAGTGTAATTGGGGTTAAAGAGGCAACTAAACAAAATTTAATGTATCTTTAAGTTTTTTTCAATTTTTCTGTAGAAATTCACTTTTCACTCTTGAATATGACGCTGATCATCACAGTTATAAACACTACCCGGGATTATTTTCGGGCTATATTTTCACTACTGCTTAAGTAGTGTTCATAACTGCAATGATCAGTGTCATTCATTCTTTAGTCTACAGTTCAAATATATGATTTTCACATAACCATTCACACTTAGAGTCTTCTTTAGATGAAACTTTGGAAGGAGCAAACTGTTAATGTTTTGCTTGTTTTGATACATAATTATCTGGAATAAATTTATTATAGAAAGTGTTCAACTTTTATGTGCTATTGGGCTGGCATTAGTGGATGATAATGTATTGAAGAATTTCAAAGCTTTGGTTTAGAATCTCAAACTTCCAAGCTCTAGCCTCGTGGCCTCAACTGGTCAAGAAAGCTTAAACATCACTCTATTTTTAGGCCACCGATTTGCCTGCCTGTGCTCTGAGTTATACAACAATAACAGATTCTGCAAACACTAACATGTATTAAAGAAACCAACCTTCATGTAGAAGGTTCTCTTTGAATGGAAACCAGGTATAATGTTCCCTTTACATACATTTGAGACAAAGTCAAACCCTGTCATTACATACACCACAGGGACCAGAAAAAGTGTTTATATTAATGGGGTGCCCTTATTTATAGGCTATGACGTGGCACCAAAAAAAATGTTGCTATTAATGAGGTGCCTATATTAAGTGAGTGCCCATAAAGTAGGATTTGACTGCAATTATTTTGGGCAGAAGAACCCTTTAGAGAAAATTAATAACAATCTTAACTCTGTTGAATACCATTACCAGATTCGAATTTGTAAAGATTTCAGTGTTACATTAGCTTTCATTGTTTATCTGTCTGGAGACTGCCACATGAATAGAAGCTGGTGCAAAGAGGGTTCCAGTTTATAAAGTTCTATTCTACGGATGTTGTTATTTGAAAGGGTAACTAAAACCCAAATGCAAAATGGGGGTTAAAGATGAATTTACCAGAGATGAAGGTGGCTGACAACAGTTTCCAGCATTTTTGAGCACACGAATAAACACTGCCCACTGCCATTCTTTTTTCATACAACAACTATTGCTCTCGTCATTTCCTTGATAGAAATGTCACAGTTCCACCCTTTACTCTGCATATTATGGACACTGTTGTCTCTCACTCAACACCAACGCCAACACCACGCCCCCCCCCCCCCCCCCTTCCCATTATCTCAGAATATCAGAAGAGACCTGTGGTCCCACCCACCCTCTCCCCTTAGCTGATGAGACCCATGGTCTCTTATCCAGTCCCCATCCCCCATTATCTTTTGAAACCCATGGTCTCCCACCCAGCCTCACCCCTTGGCTGATGAGACCCATGGTCTCTTATCCAGCCCCATCCCCCATTATCTCTTGAGACTTGTGGTCTCCCACCAGGTCTCTCCCCTTGGCTGATGAGACCCATGGTCTCTTATCCAGCCCCACCCCACATTATCTCTTGAAACCTATGGTCTCCCACCCAGCCCCTACCCTTGGCTGATGAGACCCATGGTCCCTTAACCAGCCCCACCCCCATTATCTCTTGAAACCCATGGTCTCCCACCCAGCCCCACCCTTGGCTGATAAGACCCATGGTCTCTTATCCAGCCCCACGCCCCATTATCTCTTGAGACTCGTGGTCTCCAACCTGGCCTCTCCCCTTGGCTGATGAGACCCATGGTCTCTTATCCAGTCCCACCCCCCATTATCTCTTGAGACCCATGGTCTCCTACCCAGCGCCTCCCCTGAAAAGTGGGTTCCAAGCCTGTATAGTAGTTTTGACCATTTCCCTTAGATCATTAGACATTTGACCTTTAGGGACGGACCATTATTTTTCTGGAGCGGGGGTATGGAAAGTATTGGGGAAAAAATTGTTTGCAGGGCCTAAAAAGACAAAATAAATTGCTTGCAAACATGATATGTATAAAAGAAAACAGTTTCCATAGAGGTCAGAGAAACTTGTAACCTATTAATGAAAAAACGTTTTCAAAACTGAAATTTAGACTAAAAGTGTGTACTTGTTTGTAGACAGGATACAGGGCTCCATTGAAATCAACATTTTATTTGACCAAATCGGAACACCAAATATTGCATGAAATAAATAATTGAAATAAACAAAAGTAACGCATTGGATCTTCAAATTGACCATGCACAAAATAAACCCTTTGCGCATTGCTTGTCTTATGCTCTTTATTTGCGCCAGTAGCTGTGTAGTAATTAATGGTGAGTCCGCAGTGTTTTATAAAGAAACAACAAGCTATTACTAGGAGCTTGCATGTCTAACATAAATTGGGTATGGCTTTTCTGAAATTTTCTTCGAAAAATAGCTTAAAAGATCGTGCTTTTTAATAACAGAAGGACTGTATATTTAAAATTCAAGCAACGGTTTCGTTTTTCACTGCCACCTATCATCATACTGCCGGTACGTCTCAGAAAACGAAAAAGGTGAGTTCAGAGGTGTCAAAAGGTAACGTTCGCGGGCAGTGATTGGTGGATTTCGATCCGCTTTGTAGATTTCTCCTTTTTGTGTCAGAACGTAGTTAAAAAAGATGGAAAAAATTGTTTGCAATAAGGTGTTGTTGGAAAAAAAATGTTTGCAGAGGTGCATAAATTAATAAAAAGTTTGTAGAGGAAACTTTTTCATACCCCCCCCCCCCCCCCTTCCAGAAAAATAATGGTCCCTCCCTTAATGTCATCGAAAAAGCAGTCATGCGGTCTCGCCACAACAGCATCGACAAGTTTGCTGGGGCTTAAAGAGAATGGAGTCTCTTTTGTCTGCTGTCTTTTTCTGACACTAACCTCCTCAAAAAGCTGTATGACTTTGGATGTTGAACATCTACACCCCACATCCCATCTGAAACTCCCACTCCTCTCCAAGAAAGAATATTGTCGAGAATTTGGGAACGCAATTCTGAGGAAACTGCGAAGCGGCTGTCCTCCTCTACTTTTTTCTACTTTACAAGTGAAGGAGAGAAAGAGTGGTTATGCCCGGAGTGGCAGCAAGGATGGAACGTTTATGAGGACATGCCCGATAGTTACAGAGATACCGCGGATGATAGTGACGATGAAGTGGTTGAATACGACACCAGTTCTGACGAGGAGGAGACAGAAACTGCTGTCTCAGAACCCGACAGAGGGTCCACTTTCTTGTTAGGAACGTCTACTCGGTTTGGGCGCCAAGTGCGGATAAACAGTAGTACAAAAAGTCTGAATGTTTTAAGGTCCTAACGTCTCGAACAGTACTGCAAGAGAAAACAAATACCGACGGATTCTAAAAATTAGCACAGATCAACGGATTTGCTGACCCCTACCCCTCTGTTAAAGAAACAAATAAAAACGACATTGAGCTTTCTCTTTGTCATTTGTTTGCAATTGATTTACTCAGTCTGAATTGACCAGCAACAAGACTTTGTTGCTTTTTGGTTAATTGTTTTTTACGGAGAATACAGTCTTTTCCAACACTCACTCGGAAAACTATAAAGGACAAACCCAGACTAAACCATATTGGCAGGTCTATTAAACATCTATTTTCATTTTCGTCTCTAGCTCCTCGCAAAACAAATTGAACAGCATCGACTAATTAAGGAATCCCCCACAACAATCCCAAAACACGTAACTCTATAACTCTGTGAAAATCGTTACCGTACGGCGCTGTAAATTCTTTGAGAGCAATATAGTGGGCAACATAGAATACTTTACAGTATCCCGTTTCCCATTATGCTTCCAGCTGCATGAAAATGCCAATCTTAGTTAACTTAGAAAAATAAAATTGGATATCGATTAGCCAGAAGAGTTGCTGAAGTTTCTTTGATCCACGTCATTTAATATATTCGTTATCTTTTAACGTTAAGCGCAATAATCTCTCGAATGAAGTGGATACAAAATTAATACATATTTAATAACAATACTTTATAAACACGTCTTAAACTTATTTTTTAATAAGCCGATCAAAGTCCGATTGTGCATTTACTTTTAGAAAACGCGTCAAGACCAGCGTGAAAATCAGTATTTTAATTACTTGTGTGAGTAAATATTCCGCTAAATCATGGAGTTAATGTTATTTGCTTAATGAGAATAGGATATAACGTTATGTTACGAGAATGCAATAACGAAATTCTGTCAGTCATCAGCAGTAACCTTACAGGGCATCAGCTTCCTTTCGACATTAAAGCATTTCAATTCAGTGCCTAAAAGAAGTGAGTGTTTTCTGTTTGAATCAACATTTTTGTTTCTCTATCAGCTTGGAAGGCAAACATTGCACTTAAAATCTAACAATACAAGGTTGCTTTTGTTTTCCAGCGTCGTTTGGTATAATAATCCACCCAGTGGCTTATTGATCGATACTTTTCGTTGAAGGCCGATTAGTACCGTAAGAGTCATAAGATTTCGCCGCATCCATCTTGAAAAGAACAATACACCTTGTGGTACAAATTTGTCGCTCCCATCAATTCATCTAAAGGGTCATTTTTTAGAATCTCCTCTTCAGAATTTAAAACCACCAAGAACAGCGTTGTCATTCGCTAGCAGAAAAGGATGACCAGCGTATTTCCGCCACTGCATCTTGACCGCGTCTACAAAGGGGTTTAGAGAATCCATTATTGAAAATTGATCATCCGCTGTTTCCCTTCGAAGGCTTCTTTCTTATATTACTTGATTGTGCGAGCATAATATACACCTCTCAACATTTAACATTTACAGGAGTCGCAAAATGAAGTTCGTGATGGTGCTTGGATTTCTGGCAGTATTGTGTCTCGACATTGGAGAGGTAATGCATATGTGTGCAAATAAAACGTGTACTGGATGAAGTGGGTTTGCTTGAGTCGTAGGTTTTTTTGCACAACTAATCCATTGGATTTATTTCTTGTTTACAACTGGTAACACTTTATAACATTTAAATATATATGAAACTGTAGCAGTCAGCTAATAATTGTTCGAATTTCGTAAGAGCTCCCTTCTTTAACTATGTCAATTGATCCCGAAATGATCAATGGTGATCGTGAACTAACATGCTGTTCCTTTTCTGTTTTGATTTTTTTTCCAGTTCTACCCCATTCAGGCTCAAGACGCTTCGTTTCCAATTAGTGAGTTCTAACGATATTTCAATTACAGCATATATTCCAATTATTTCATTACAGTATTTTCTTTGTGGTTCAGATGCTTTCTTTGGAGACATATCAGTTAATTTCAACAAATTCGCCTTCTGAGTGCTGATTGAAAACTTGAAAAGTTTTAGTTTGACTTCCAAGCTATAGTATATAAAGAATTCCCTTTAAATAACTACTAAAACATTTATTATAACTACGAATATATGAAAATCATATATTTGAACTGGGGATTAATGAATGAATATGTGAGTGATCTTCGCAGTTATGAACACTATCTTTAGCCGTAGTGGAAATAAAGCCTGACAAAAAAATTCAAGCTTGTACTAGTTGGCTAGTTGATGAGATGCTCTCAACCTGGGTGGTTTCTGTTCTCCAGGCGTTGTATCCATGAGTAATTTTTCATTTAAGTTTCTACGGCCTTTTTATAGTATCACAGTCGGTCAGGAACATTTACAGCCAATAAGATATCGCTAAACGGCAGATATGTATGTGCTTTCAATCGCAGTGATATCAAAATAAAACTCTCAGTTCCGAACAACTGAAAAGTGACGGTATTGCCACAAATATTAGCAGTAAATAATATTAAATAGCATTATTATGAGTAAGAGGAATAGTATCAAAGAGGAATCGATCAAACTTGTCTTTCAGGCAGAAAACAAAAGATAACTGGACCGCGGTCAGCTCTTTGATACGAAGATTTCGGGATTTTCAGTCGAATTGCATTACGGACACTTAATTTCTTTTTATATGGCATAGCCATCACTGCTGATACGACTGCCAAGGAATTGCACTGCTCAAATACAAATCTACGCCGGTTTACATTGCTGACTTCTGTTTTCTGCTTACAAACAGGCTGTCCGCCATGCAAAGGATTGCCGATGGCGTGTGCCATGAACAAATGCATCCGCGGATTCAGTTGTCCTGAGGGATTACTATGTGTTATGTGTAAATGTGGCTGCGACTTCGTATGCATAGAATAATGATACGTAAGAACGTGAAGAAAGTTGGAAATAGAACGGAACTATTGTTCGGGCACTGTCTAAACGATTAAAAGAGTAGAGTGTTCTCGTTCATTTAGTGTAAAATTGAGAAAAAAAACTAATGGGCAAAGATTTATGTTGTGTCAACATGCACTTATAAACAGGGGTGACAAGGGAAAAAAAAATAAAAGAAAAGATAGTGTAGCTTGGATTTTTTTCTTTCGTAAAAATGAATGTCCATGAGTCAGTTAGACTTGTGTATTTGATGGTATCTGCGGACTCGTGAAGCTGTCAATTCGAATGTTAATACAAAAGGAAAGAAAAAGATTGGTAGCAAATGCCATGAGGCGGAGGTGACTAAATTGCCAAGAACTGAATTCAGAATATCAAAAAGACGCCCATGAAGAAGAGAGAGTACATACATAATTCAGTTCTTAGCAACCGTCGACCGGTTGGCTCACTTGGTAGAGCACCGGACTACCGTGCGGGAGGTCGTGGGTTCAAACCCCAGCCATACCAACACTCAGGGACTTAAAATAATTGAGGAGAAAGTGCTACCTTTGCAGTTACATCTGAAAACGGTTAGACTTTCTAATCTTCTCGGATAAGGACAGTAAAGCGTACGTCCCGTCTCACAACAATTATACCTAATAATCTGTGGGACATTAAAGAACCCGCACACTGTTCGAAAAGAGTAGGGGACGTAGTCTACCGCGTTATAGCGCTTTGAGTAGTCGTGACTACACAAAGCGAAGATATCACAACCCCTTGTTCTTGAAAATCCAGTGATCCATTAACTAAAATTTCGCTTGAGTATTTGGATAATTGCTTTTTAAGGAAAACACTAAGATTACAGAAGCGAGTACAAGTTTTTAGCACGGATATTTCATGGTAAAGCACGTTTTAAACTATGACCTAGGTTTCACTGTGGTAATTGCATCGAAGCTGAAACGATTGGCAATAAGGATTTGATGGTATTGGTTAATTGGTTTTTTACGGAGAACATTAAGTCTTAATATCACAATCACAATGAATGCCAATTTCTTGTTTTGACTTTTGTACTTCTGGAAAATACCGTATGAACACTGTAATGAATAAACCATACTGTGAGGTCTGTCTTGTACTTTCATGTGCATCCTTGTCCCCTACTGAAACAAATTTGTGAAAATAGTCACGAAATATTCTTGGAATTATTTTAATCAAGGTAATAGTATAGTTAGGCAAAATATATATTGGTTTTTCCCATTATGTTTTCAGCTGCTCAAAAATGCCCATCTTAATCACCTTAGTAAAATAAATTTGTGATATCGATTAGCCTGAACAGTTGCTGAAGTTTCTTTGATCCATGTCATTTTCTCCGTTAAACTTAAGTGAGTACAAGTTTCACACGAGTATTTAATATCTATACTTTTATAACACGCCCATCAAAGCCGGATTGTGCATTTACCTTTAAGAACCGTGTCAAAAACTGAGTGAAAAATTATTTTAATTAGTTGTGTGAATAAATATTCTGTTAAATCCTAGAGTTAATGTTAATTGCTTAATAGAGAATAGAGAATGCGAGATAACGTTATGTTAAGGACGTTCGCGCGAAAATCTTCCCACAGTGGAATTTTTTTCACTTCTCCCTAGAGTTAGGGCATGAGTTACTTATTCCAAAATTAAAACCAAAAAAATGGGGGTCACCGACTTTGTTTCGGAGGAAAGGGAACTGGAAAATGGAAAAATGCCCTATTTGCGATAAATCGGCCATAATATAAACGAAGTAGCTTTATCGAATTAGCCATAAAAAATCATAGAAATAAACTGGTTAAGAGAAGACTTTTCGTTGCATAGGTCTTAAGGAGTGGATATTTTACTGAAATAATTTCACTTCATTAGCGATGTCGTAAACATTGAATCTAATCCTCAACGAGCGTCCTCATAAGCGCTACCGTTTTTGAAACCACTTCCGGAATTTGATGGCACAACGGAAGAAAATTTAAAAAAATTGTAACTTCTTACAGTGAGAATTTTTCATTTCATCAGTTTTGGTAGTGAATAAGTAGAGTAAATGATCCGTGTAAAAAAGAGGTAGGGGTCATCGCAATCTAAACGAGTAAAATTGGTGTGACGTTTACGACGCCATGTTTGTTTAGTTGAGGACAAGTCAATCATGACTAATGCGTGACATAATATTGTCGCGTTACCTGTGCAGTTTAGATGTGCATAAACAATTAGCGCGAACGCCCTTAAGAGAATGCTATAGTGAAATGCTGTCAGTCATCAACAGTTACCATAGAGGGCATCAACTTTCCAATTCGGCGCCTAAACGAGGTGAGTAGTTTCTCAGTTGAATCATTTTATCCTATATCAGCATCGTAGACAGACAACGTTCTTACATCAAGAGCGTTTCATTTCAAAGTGAAACACCCGATTTCTTTTGTTTTCTAACGCCTGTTTACTGAGGACTAATGAGCCATTTTGCACTGAGCAATTCAGTAATGATTTACTGATTGATACAAATGCACTTCTCGTTGAAGCATTTGTACCGTAGGAATCATCGTAAGATTTCGCCGCAACCATCTTGAAAAGAACAACAACCCTAATTTGTTACTCGAATTGATTCATTAAGGGCGTCGCTTTTTAGAATCTCTTCTTCAGAATTAAGACCACCACGAAGAACTCACAACTGTAACTTAAGGTTTTCATCCATGAGCAAAAAAAGTATGATCAGGTTACTGATTTCATTGGCTCATGGCCGCATCCTGGCTAGAAAGAGGTTCAAAGAACCCATTACAAACCTCTTTGGCTGAATGACTGAGACATCGTTTGTTTGAACATCTCACCTACTGCTTCCCTTCCAAAAATTCTTTCTCGTTTGATTCAGCGTGCAAAATTAGCCCTTTTTCTATATTTGATATCTACAGGATTTGCAAAATGAAGTTCGTGATCCTGGTTGGAATTCTGGCAGTGTTGTTTCTCGACATTGGGGAGGTAAATGCATATATGTGCAAATTAAACGTGTACTCGATAAAGTTTTTTTTTTTTTTTTAACTAAGGTTTTAACACATTCAACCTTTTATTATATTTTTTCTTTCCTTCTCTTTACTTCAAGCAAAACTCTTAGCACGCCCCTTTATGTCACGCTTTGAAGATTGAAATTGATCATGTGAAATCACAGGATCGCAATTCTTGCCATCAAACGAACTGATGCGCAGGTGAACAATGCTGATCGTGTTCTAACATGTTTTTTTCCTTTTATTCTTCCTTTTCTCTCATTTTCTGTGGTATTCAGGTCCAGAGTGGTTTTCACCCAAATGGTGAGATCTCGATCTTTGGTTCCGATTTTTGTTGAAGACGTTTAATGCATGTTACTTTCCAGAAACTCGCCTTCTGAAGCTGATCTAATATTTAAGGACGTTCATAATAAGACTTCCAAGTTATACTATCAAAATAATTGGATTTGAAGGAGAACTAACAGATATTTAAAGTTAGCTAGTTAAGGTGGTCTCAACCCGAGCGGTTTCTCTTCTCCAATCTTTGTATCCAGTAAAGATTTATTAAAGTTTTCTCAGCTTCCTTGGGCCTTTTCCATTATTATCACAGTCAGTCGGCTAACGGATACACTCGCCAAAAGGCACAGATATAAAATTTAGATTGCCTGTTCGGGATATTTTTCATGTGATAGGGCGTAGCTGCCACAGCATGTTGTTAGTGATCAGCAAACAGGTCATATTGTTAACTTCTGTTTTCTAATTACGTGTAGGATGTCCAAATCCTTGCGGTTTTCCAGTCTTCTGTGGACTGAGCCCTTGCAATTCCCCTTTCATTGGCTCACTTTGTCCTGAGTACCAAAGATGTCAGCAGTGTCCGTGTACCTGTAATGGCGATTACACGTGCGTGTCGATTGAAGAATGAATGATGCGCATGGAAACAGAAAGTAATTATTCGTCCGACATCATGTTAAAGATTTGAAGATTAGAATGTTATTAGTTGCAATTGGAAAATAAAGAGGTAACAAATGAACAAACAGACCTGTTAATATATACTTTTAGACAGAGTTAAAAATAAATAAAAGCAAGATAAAAAAAGCAAAAAGATCAGTAGCGTTGCTTGGACTTGTTTCCTTCTTCAAATGGGATATTCAAAAGTCAGAAAGACTTATATCTGATGACATTTGAATACTGATTTACCTGCCTTTCAGTCTCCACTCGCAGTCAATTCGTCTTTTAATAGAAAAGAAAGCAGAAAATTGGTAACAAGTGCCATGAACCAGAGGTGACTTATTGCCGAGAGTTGAATTCATAAATATTAGAAATAGTGCAGGGTAGAAGAAGAGAATGCATGACTAGAAATAACAAAATAAGGAAGCTATTTAAAAAAAGAGAAAGGAATAATGAAGACTGAAAGAAGGAGGGAGGGAAGGAAGGTAGGAAGGAAGCTCTCTTGCAGACTGCTCTAATTAATTGACCGCTGCTTCAATAGGATGTTTGAAAAATCATATGCAAAACAATCGCGCACACAGAATGCCTTACTTGTGTTGTTCACGGCTTCAAGGAAAAATTTTTAACGCCTTCCAAAAAAAGGTATCGGGTTTTCGAACTCCAATAGGTCCTTGCCCTTCCGAAAGTAAAGTTTACCTTCCTGAGAAGTTACGGAGCTTTCTTTCTCTTTCTGAACTGTGGAACTCGGGAGAGAGAAATACAGTATCGTGTTTCCTATCGATCATGTCCGAAGCACAACTGACAAGGGTAAAGCACGGTCAACATTTTAGCGATTTACATTTTAAAAATTATGGTAACTTGTATAAGTCCTATTTGAAAGCAGGACGACTTATCCATTTTAGAACGATTTCGTCCGCATTAAAATTTACTCTCAAAAAACAAATCATTTCAAATTGAACTCATAAAGAATGCCCAGCTGATCGATTTACCTTGTTAAAATTTTCCCAGAAATGTTCAGCTGAAAAAGCTAATTATCCTTGCATGCATACAAAGTGCATAATTATCGATATCGATTTTACTTGTTTTCAGACGTTAATTTGAGGATCACAAACTGGTGAGTAAGAAAGAATTAGAAAAATAATGGATTGTGACTCAGTCAGGTCAGGTAAGTAGTGTTATATTTCAACCCTTACTGAGTCAAAGGTTTTCAACACATAATAAAGGATAGATAAGATAAGTCCTCAGTTTCTCTCAGCATTTCTAAGCTAAAGGAACTTGTTAGAGGCAAACGCTACACACTAGATAGCAAGATGGTACATGTATTGTGGCTTATTCAAATTTTCCTTTCGTATAGGCTGTGTATTTCCTTGCCTGTCCCCTGAAGTGTTCTGTTTTCTTGACCCTTGTACTCCCAACCCTTGCGAACATGAACTCGAGGGCAAGAATGTATGCATCATTAGTGCACGTGACTTTAGCGACTCGAAATGTATATCGAATGAGATGCCTCCTCCTGGTGGCCCTCCTATCTGAGTCCGTTCTGCCGATGGTGTGACATACAAACGTCCGTCGATGAGTACGAAAATAATGCTTGCAATAAAGAACAAGAGAATTAGAAATTAACGGTAAAGGGCATAAATCCGACGAATTAAGGGTATAAACAAAACATTAAATTTTTAAACAATGCTTGTAAAAGTTAAAAATAGAGGTGGACATTTAAAGAGCAAAGAGTGGACTGTAGTCATTTGTTTGCGTTTTGTTCGTTTTAGAATATGAAATTAATGCTTTCGTAGCTCCAGTAAACGAACACTCGAAATGTCAAGCTTGGGTGGCTACTTAGGGCAGCAGCCATTAACAAGCTTTCCAAAGGTCAGGCCACAAAGGAGTTTACATTTTGAGTCGCTTGCATTTTGCTGGTTTTTATATAATGTCATTCCACATCTGTTAACCACAAGACTCCTCTTTTAATATTACACACTATTGAAACAAATCTCCACGCAAAATTCCATGTAGATGTATCGCTTTGCTTTACAAGCCACAAAACGGTATAATATTAGAATTCTCAAAAAAGTTATAAAACTACAATTTTGACTTTACGTTTTAATCTTCCAGTTTGATATCAATGTTAAGTCCCATTAATTCCATGATCTACTTTATCAGTCTATCTTTACCGACCTTTATGGCGGCCGAGTTGTTGCCCCTCAGAGGAAGATGGCGAAAATATTATAACTAGAATTTTGCCCCGGCGACTATGATAAAGCCTGAATTTTTCAACGATTTATTTTGCACTTATGTTTCTTAATTTTATCTCGCACGCAAACTTATTTTGTTATTGAGCTGTTTTCAATCGAGTGTCGCAAACCGAAATCAAAGGATTATTACTCTGATTTTAACAGACGCAAACCGCCTAGTAAACGAAGTTACGTTTAGTGGACTCACGCGCGAAAAAAGCGTACAAGGAAGTAACAATTAAGACAAGAACACCGATATCCGCAGCGTCAAGTCAGGTAGCGCGCGTTTTCCAACCAATCAGAGAGTGAAGCAAGCAAACAAGAGCAAATAGTAGGCATTCAAAACGGTTCATGGTTTTTTTTTTCCAAATTAACGAAAATTAGTAATAGAAATAGCAGAACTTTTCCAAAAGCTCTAATGCAAATAAAAACCAATTAGTGGTGATTTTCATTAGGCACAAAAAGTTTGCAGACTAAAACAGAAAGTATTGTCATCCGATAAATTTTTACCCCAAATACTTTTAAGTACATATACCTCTCTGAAACGTTTCATCCTCTGTTGACACAAGAAAAAATGCATTCCGGTTACAGGAGGGTGATTACTTTAATACCACAAACCCATTTTACGGTTGTCTCCCATAATTTTTAAGTAGGCGCCTATGTTCATCCCGAGGTGTGTACACGAGGGTATAAATGTGGGGATCGCCCGTACCATGGTTTGTTGGTGTCCTTCTAGGGAGCTTTCCCTAAATCAAGGTTCGACGATCAAAGTTCAAGAAGTTCTTTTCAGTTTACAGTGTACAGTATGTGTGTGTTGCATTGTCTAATATTTTCGGTACCTCTGACTGTGACATTCACGTCCGTGGTGTGGCGAGCAGTGCGAAAATGTGACATCGAGATCGTCACATTGATTCTCCGCCAGAGGAAGATATTGCGTGACAAGTGGTCGCGAACGGTACGCTGTAATATGTAAAGTAGGTCGAAGTGCATTAAAAACCATAGCTCGGTAAACACTAATTTAAAAAATAATTTAAAAATATTTCTCCTTTAAACTGGAAATACAAGGCTAAATGGGCAATAAAACGTTTATGCAGCTTTTTCAGTCTGACACGAGTTATTGCTCTTGCTTACTTTTCTTGGTTTCGACATCACCATGCCCCTTTTTCCATGTGCTCTCACTTTGTAACTTAAAATTGAGCAATATTAGCAGTGAAAGAAGTTGTTTAGTAAGAAGGATCATTTCTAAAAAAAAAATTCCAATGAACAAAGCCAAACGGTTTACTTCACTTCACTTTATTTCGAATATTACAATTATACAATTTAGAAAAATACACAACTCGCATGTAGCAAAGCTAATAGAGGTGGGTTGTGTAGCTTACAATCAAATTTAGCTCTATGTTTGCAATCAAAGGGCTAATCAAGATTCTGGAATCATAGCGCTAAAGCTGAACAACGTGCCTACCTAAACTCACTGAACTGAAAAAATAAAATGGAAATTTAACGCGAGTAACTGTTTAGTTTTCACACTATTTAAGAAATATTTACAGTAAATATTTTCTGTAAATTTGGTTGCACGGAATTCCTCTAAAAATGTTTTCACGTGTTGTGGTTTTCTTCCATTGTCAGGCCTTCTTCAAAAACATCCTTTGGCTCAGACCACAATACTTTATTTCAATTTTAATATTTACTATTTTTACATGTGTCACATGTAACACTTGGAATAGTTGTTGAGAAGTTAGCTCGAATTGAAGCATTGTCCATTTACTTATGACAAGTATTCCATATCACCAGTTGTAATCCGTTGGTCGATAAACGCCTCTCCGGTACTTCCTCGAATTTACACTCAACTTAATTATGTATGTTCAGTATTGCTCGTTTTGCTTAATTGTCAAATGCTCGATATTGAGTGTTGAAGTCACATCAACATTATATGGATGCAAAAATGCTGTACTCCCTCACAAGTTAGGTTTCGCCGCCATGAACATATCTTGAGTTAATTTGTATGAATCTACCCTCCACAGGAGCCAGTTAAAAAGGACTAAAATTATTAGCCGTACTTTCTTCGAAACGTTTTTTCAGCTGCTTTCAACTGCCAACGGTAATTGCCTGCCAATACAAATGAGGTTTTTTTTTTTTTTTACTTATTGAACTTAAACTGTCGATAGCAGCATTTCAGCTACGATTTTGGCGGTCGATCACTTAGTCTGAGCAAGATCAAACGGTAAGTGCGCATTATAGTATATTCACTTTTATACAACGCCAATCAGAATGCAGAAAGCCGTTGTATATTCGTCAGTATTCCATCCAACCTTTCCATCGATCAATGCAATTCAACGGTATCACCCCCAACCTACCCATCGTGCGTTGAGATTCCCGCTTATGCTGGCCTTGCTGGCCACTGTATTTTCTATGGCATGGTATAAAATAGTTATGCAACCCTTTCTCGTGGTATACCGTGGAATATCCCACTCGATACTTGTATTTTCTTTGCATACACACTCGCCTAAAGGCTTGTTTGTATACCAAGAAAATACAAGTGACTCATGGGATATTCCACGGTATACCATTCGAAAGCGTTGCATAACTAGTATATCTATTTTCACGCAACACTCGAAAAGAGACGGCAAGAACTTTCTATTTGAAGTTCCTTGTATTTCTGGGCATCCTATCCGTTATGCTTCTCGACATTGGCCAGGTAATTATCTCTTTCCTAACAAACTTTATTTATTTATTTATTTATTTATTTTTTATTTTACTTTTTTGTGTGTGTGTGTGTGTGTGTGTGTGTGTGTGTGTGTGTGTGTGTGTGTGTGTGTGTGTGTGTACGTATGTGGGTGTTTCGTTTTGCTAATTTCTCTTTAAAGGTGGTTCAAAATGGTTTCGCTAGTTCAAACACCAACTCTTTAATGAATCGATACTCCCTAAATTTTTCGTCTGTTTTCTTGAACATGGTACCACCAAATTTCCCAATTATTTCTCAGCAAGTTGTGATCAATTTTTGGACAAATAAGGTCAACAGGTCAGCCTCTAGAAACACCACGAGTCGGAGTCGGATGAACCTGTTTTTTATTACTGAATTTCAATTAGCATATGAAGATTCATCTTTCTGCAGTTTATAAAAAATCGGTACATTGGATTCAGAGCCACCTCAAATTTTCAATTATAGTTTAAAGTGGCTCCGAACCTAGCCTCCTTCGCAAACGTCTTTGGGCTCGTCACGCGTTCCGTGGCGAGGAACGCGTGACGAGCCCAATGACGCCTGCGAAGGAGGCTACTCCGAACCCTACGTAAGATGAATTACGTTAATTTTTTCCTTTATTTTTTTCCTTATTATTAGGTTGGTTTGGTGGGTTCTATATAACGTAAGTCCAAGATATCGATGTACTGTCACTACATTTGTCTTCCCATATGATGACTGTCCGCCAAAATTAGTACATGGGAGACGAACAAGTCAAATGGAAACGTCTACGCCCTGTTATTGAAAACTTTAGTTGTAGTCTTTAGAAGTTTAAATTTGCAACTGTATTCAGGGTAGAATTAAAAACGCATGAAAAGGAACACGTCTTAGTTGTCATCTTTATATGTTAATGAATGTTAGCTAAATCGCAATTGCTCTTGTGAGTTCCATTACATTATTATTTTTATTTTTTTTTTTTTTTTCACTTTAACACAAGTGCTTCAATCCTTGGATAAACGTTAACACTCAGTACAGTCATTAACAAGAAGGGGAAAACCGTAAGAGCTGACTGAAAAACCTATGGATGTAGATATATCAGAAACATAAGAGCCCCAAATAATACATGGGCATGTCAATGGTCGAAGAGCGATGATTTTTGCAGAGTTTTTCTAAGACTTTCATGCCGAAAACTCTCCTTTAATTTAATTCAAAGTGTTCAATAAGCAAATTTGTGTTTGTTGACTCGTTTATATTTGTTTTACAAAACATTTTGCGTTTAATTTGGATTTTAAACCGGGAAATTCCACGAGAATCATAAATGCGGACAAAATTCATTCCAGAATGTATAAAATAATTTTTCTTCTTTTCCTTTCATTCAGCAAATAGTGGCTTTCATTCTTTGACTTTTTAGTTTTATTGTTGTCAAGCTGCTCAAAAATTTCGAGTTGGCGTCTTATTAGAACCATCAAGTCGTGTTTACCCCGATGAAAACTTGAGTAAACCTTTGCAACTGAGATCGCACACTCATTCAAACTTTTTCTCAAATTTTCGAAGAAAAAGCGTAATAGCTTCTTTCTTTGTATCAAGAGCTGTTGCGGGTGATTCTGTTTCCCTTTTTGTTCACGAGCTATTGACCAGCCCATTTTGAAATCAATATTCGCTGGTACATACATTATCAACCGGGTAAACTTGTAAGATGGAGGATGGGGAGAATAAGCATTCATCAGGTTTAGTATCTATTTTGATGAAGTATCAATAAACATTTTTTAAACAAAAAAAGAAAAGAACGTTCATCCATGCGAAGAGTGTACGTGTTTTAGGGTTTGCCTTTACCGATTTAGAAGGGTCTTTGTTGAAGTCCTTGTTTACATCTTGAATGGTAATTGAAAGGTGCCACACCCCAAAATAGCATGTAACTGTTGTTAAAATGCGAAGTTTGAAGAGAAGAGATAGACAACTGACCTTATCCCAGTTATAGCATTTTCAAACGTTTATGTAGCTGGGTGAGATTTTGTGCTCAGCCAAAAGTATATCTGCAAATTTGCCGTTTAAGAAAAGGAGTATCACACCTCAATTGCAACATTTTTTTTTATTTGGGCCATTTACGAATGTTGAGCGTCTCTGTTGATTTTGTGTGCTTTATGTTTGCCAGGCGTAACTACAATTTCGTTATCTCATTATAATGCAGAGTTTAAAGCGTCGTTAACTAAACGCACGGTCACAGCCGCTTTCAGTCAGTTCTAAATGTCAGCGCACATGTACATTCCTAATTTACTCTCAGCCGCAGTTTTGGTAGGCAACATGTAAATACGTTTAGTGTGTTACTGTTACACAGCATAATGATACGGTCAAACCTCCGGTAAGCGAACACCAACAGGAACGACTCGGCAAGGTGTCCACTAGCGAAGGGTGTCCGCTTACAGAAGGATGAAGGCATCGTAGGAGTGTGCTGTGTCAGTCATACACTTCTATTCAAATCTGCATGTCTTCGTTGTATGAACGTATTTAAACGAAGGATATTTTAGAAACTGGACGCCAGGAACATGTGTTTTGACTAGCTGCGAATTCGTGAAAGCAGTGTGTGTAATGAGAAAGTAGTTTGAACTCAAGAATTTTTTCTCTCGGCCTGAAAACCTTTCTTGTGTAATAGTTCATATGGATAATAAAACTCTTTTTGCACGCAAAATTGGTTCTAGAAAAAGCTGAATAAACCTCGGCCTAATGAGACTCAGCTTAAGTCCCTTGATTTATCTTGATTTAGGTAAAGTACAACTGAACGTGGTTGGTGTTTTCTGATACGAAGACTTTTTAATTGTTATTCTGTGATGCACTGAATGAACAACGTGTCATCGCTTAGACCAATAAATCAATATCATCGCAAGTTGCTGCTTGATTTCCCATATGCTCTCGACTTATTTTGTGACGTTACCTTTAGCAGCATTAATAGAGGAAAAAGTAATGTAAATACTGTCGTTTGCTAAGAATAACCATTCTAAGAAAAACTTCAAACTTGCACAGCCAAGCTGTTTGATTGTGTTTTCCAAAACGTTTATCAAGATTCTTGGTTCACAGAGTTAAAGCT
Source organism: Pachyseris speciosa (assembly GCA_016490735.1). Lineage (NCBI taxonomy): Eukaryota > Metazoa > Cnidaria > Anthozoa > Scleractinia > Pachyseridae > Pachyseris > Pachyseris speciosa. Next base: position 223,037 of record JAEMWC010000173.1, on the reverse strand, counting down.
GAACAACGTGCCAATCATATAGACTAAAAAATTGTAATTTTAATGAGAGTAACTTTTTTTTTTTTTTTTTTTCACACAAACGTGTGCAACATTTACGGAGAATAAGTTTTAATGCAAATATGATCGCACGGCATTGCCAGTTAAGAGGCCTAAAAAATATTGCACTTGTTGTCCTTTACTTGGGAGTAACAGCTGGATCCTCTTTAACGTGTAATATGAAAATCATACGAAAAAAAAAATCAGACTTTCTTCAACAACATCCTTAATCTAAGACCACAATATTTTATTTGCATTTTTAATATTTACCATTTCTCCATGTAGCACTTGAATCAGTTCTTGAAAAATTAATCAAAGAACATTTAATATTGCCCATTTACCTTTAACCGTAGCATCGGTACGGTGATATAATTAGTTGTGGTCCATTGGTCGATAAATGTCTCTTGTACTTCCTTGGAACTTCACCCAGTTTAATTATGCATGGCATAATTGTTCGTTTCTCGGATGCTCGATATTGTTGCGTTAAAATCATGTCAAAATGAAAACCCCAAACGTGTCACGCCGTTCATACTTTGCTTCTGATTATAACATGATAATTTTGTCGGTTGTAAAACCGCTTTACTAGCTGACAAGTTAGCTTTGGCCACCATAAACGTATCGTCCAGTTAATTCGTATAATTGTACGCCATTGTAGTAACCCCTCAAAAGGAGCCAGTTGAAAATGAATAAAATTATTAGACTTAGTTTTTCAAAACATTTTTACAGCTGCTTTGAGCTGCCAACGGTAACGTCAAACTAACTGCCAATACAAATGAGGTTTTTTTTTTCCGTGATTTATTGTTCTTATTGTTCCAACAATAGCAGCATTTTCGACTACGAATCTGACGGTCGATCACTTATTCGTAGTAAGCTCAAACGGTAAATGACTGTTATGGTTTGTTAACTTTATCTATTTTCGAGCAAAACACGAAAAGGGACAACGTTCTATTTGACTTATTTTCAGATTTCAAGATGAAGTTCCTTATTATTCTTGGCATCCTATCAGTTTTGCTTCTGGACATTGGGCAGGTATTCATCTCCTTCCTAACAATTCTATCTAGCTAGATTCAATTGAAAGATTGTAGCAACTTGTTATGGGGCTGTTAAACGTGGATTATTGAAATTGCCTGTACTGTTGCGTTAGCAAGCCAGCAATGTTCAAAGCTTTGGACGCCAAGAAGAGAATCTGCAACATAGAGTATGCAAATTGTGTGGTTTTCTGTATCCTCGTAGATGAGTCATGCTAAATTTTTCTTTTATCATGTTTTTGTTTTCTTTTGTTTTGTTGTTGTTGTTTTTTTTTTTTGAAATTATTAGGTTCGTATGACCAGAGGTGCACTGTTAACACCATCTGCTAAAAAAGGTAAGTGCGTGTATCGATTTACTATTTGTATCTTCAACTGTTTGCTTCGACGTAATGGTGAAGCAGTAGGTTTTAAGAGATAATATTGCAGTCGTGTGCTTTAACGCCAATTTTTTTTCTTTTTGCTACATATCTCCATTTTGCTACATATCTCCATTCAATGAAGTTATACAAGAACTTTGTCTCCTAAATATCGCGGACTGATCCAGTTAAAACATAGGGAAGCCTCTTTTGCTGTGTTATTCCACTGACCCTCCTGCAAAGTTACATTTACAAAAAGAAGCTTCAGAAGTGTCCAATGACTGATACGGCGATGTAAATTCACTTTGCGCTAAATTGCCATCTCACCTGAGCTGTTCTTTTCCTTCCCAAAAGGTTTGTGTCCAAACCCATGTCCACCTGACAAGCCGGAGGTGCAGTGTTTCAAAAATCCTTGCGAGCCGAACCCTTGTCCTCTGGCGTCTCGTTGCGAACCCTGCTACTGTGGTTCCTGTGATTTCTTTTGTCATCCGCGGGTTGTCAGTTAAATTCAGCACATGGAGGACACACAGATAAAACAGGAATACCTCCACCCTGTTACTTCAAGTTTTAGTGTATTCTTTACAAGCTTTAACTTACAAGTATATTCAGGGTAGAATAAAAACCGCGAAAGGAAGACGTCTTCGTCGTCATCTTTACGTAAATCAATTTTAGCTAAAATCGCAATCGCTCTTGTAAGTTAAGAGACGTTCTCCCTAAAAGCGGTCTGGTCAATCCGGCTTGAGAAATAAATTTCTCGGGCTTCTTCCGTGTTGCATGATTTTCAACTGCTTGTACTAATACCGAAATCCTGTTAAATATTTCGAGTTTCAAGTTCACCCGAGAAAACACCGCTGACCAGCCGTATCATACCCTAAATTTTATAAAACTTTAAAGATCGATTTAGCGAGAAATAACGACATCTGTATAAAACAAACGCCATTTATTCATCAAATCAACTTATGTTGTTACTGGAGCCGAAACCAGACAACGCTGAGACTTTAACGACACCCATATCTCACAGTTTGTTCACAAATGCAAAACCTGACCTAGTTTAAGTTGTATTTTGGGAAAATTGGATAGGTCTACTTGAATCAAACTAACACAGCTGAAAAGAAGGTACCATAGACCATGTCATAACAGAAAAAAAATTGCAACCTGGCCTTGGATAAAAACGTAGAGCTTTGAATCAAGTCGAGAAATCCCTCGAATCAAGTTGAGAAAGGCACTGCGTCTTTTGTTATCTAAATTGCTCGCACACTGATGTTTTTTAAGGACAGAAAACGGTGAACATCACTGAACAAAGTACACAACCGACCATGTTTGCTTCTGAGAGGCAGCCGCTAACCAAATCTAGAGTAGAGCTGGCTCATGGGACAGCAGGGGCTGGAAAGTGGATTGGGAGGGAGGTGAGGGGTTTAGTTGTTCCAGCTTTGAAAATCGCCTTTACTAACAACCTGGATTATATTTCCAGCATCAGTTGAGGTAAGACAAGATTGCATGGAGAATGTCAGAAATTAGCCATGATACCTTGAGGCCTGTCCCTGGTTCTATGTTTATCGGTCTAGGTTTTTCCTTTTTTCAGGTCTTTCTTATACTAGAAGGCGTGACTGAATTTTGAATTGTTAAGTACCAAGAGCTGTCCAAAAGTCACCCTTTTTTTTTAATGTTACTAAATGAAGAAGGCCGCTTGTACTAGATTTCAAGCGCACTTTTCCTATAGTTACCTGGCGTAACCATTTCACTACTAATTACAGTAATGCACGATGTACACAGGAGCCAATCATAAGTGATGAGCTGCGAATATACACAATTATTATTACAAACTGGCGAGCCCGTAGCACAAGGCCCTTTGGTCTTCACTGAGACAACTTTCATGTTTGCTTACGTTATTTCATCTGACATCATAAACATTGGAAATGCTGATAAACACTCGTATAAAGAAAAGCGGCTCAAATTCGCGAACAATAGGTATTGTTATAGTTGATCCTTTTTGACCGCGTATGGTAAAAAACGATTTAGAGTAAAACAAAGACTTTTAACACGCGAGGGATATTCAAAGTATTCTACTTCACAACACTCCCACTCATACTCAGTTGAAACAAGGTATGGGAATAATGACTGACCAGCGGCCTAAGCCAAGCTGGAACAGCTTGGCTTAGGAAGGGGCAGTTAGCGGTGCGACCCGAGCGATGGGGTGGGAGGGTGGGCCGTTCCCTTCCCCTCGTTCCGCTGGAAAACTGAGTGTGAGTGAAGTTGACAGTCCGCTCGCTATTTATGACACTGCTCTTACGCAATCATCGCGAAATATTCTCACTTGGCCTAATTGGCTGCATTGTTGAAGCATGTTTCAAATTTGCATATGATTAGGAGTATTATGAATAGTATTCTATTTCACAACATTCCCACTCATACTCAGTTGAAACAAGGTATGGGAATAATGATTGACTAGCGCTCCCTCACCATCTGTCTCCCTTTCTAGGAAGAATACTCTCCGAAAAAGCAGTCACTCCTTCACCAATCCCCCTTTTTTGGAGTCCCCCATTCTCCATTACTCATTTTCCATATACTCCAAAAATAAATAAAAAATAGAACAAGCTGGGTGAGCAAAGCGATGGTGTATTTACTAACTAGTTCAGTATTACACGTTTCGATAAACCTCTGGGGCACGTCCTCTTGGTAGAGGTACGGGTTATGTTTCTACAGGATGAGATATTTTCTGTGAGGTAGCAGCAGGGAACGCACAGACAAACCGCTTAAGCTCATTTGTATCCTTCCATGGAGTGGCAACTACGTCTACAGACGTTTCCGCCAATCTGGTTGAGGCCCCACTCGGGTTTAAGACCTTAGCCAATTGTAGATAGTACACTGCCGTATGGCATCGCGCCCAGCCAACGTGCTCCATTATTTCCGAGAGATCAGCACCTGTTAGTGCTAAGGTAATTGCGCAGCCTGATCGAAAGCCATGGAGTGTCTCTCCTTCGTCAGCTTTCATTTGTTTTAGGTACAGTTTCAGGCGGGCTTCTGCAGTAGCGGAACTAAAGGGTGCATCCCTTACTCCATTGTCGGTGGTCCTAGGGCGGAACAACTAGCTGGTAGTCAGGTTGATGCCAATTTGTCTCGCGACATCCATATACAGTTCTATTCCTCTGATATGATTAAATAAAAAACCATCATCGTTTGGAAATCTTAGAATTTCCGGCGTTTTGACTTGGCCTAGGTCACCGGGCTGGTCGCCACTAAAGAAGGCTGCGTTGAAATACGCCTGATCACGCGTCACAATAAAGCGCTCAATATTGCTTTTCGCATTTCCCAGAGATCTTTGCAGGTGTTCTGCCAAGCGCGTGAGTTTGTCTACGAAGAAAGGTGTTGCCTGCTTAGGAGTCACCCTTGCCTGCAATTGTTCAGCTGTGACTAGACGGAAATAATCCTTCATAAGCTTATCAGCGGCAGGGTTGCCCAGTCCGAGCCACCTGTCCCACTCTCCATCCCTGCTATTAGCATGAAAAATTGACCTCAATATCCCAATGTAGGAGTCCACCGTTTTGTAAGATAGTCTCATAGGACAACCGCAGGGGTGTTTCCCCCGTTGACCCATGAAAGTACAACTATTACGGTAGACCTGTGTCCTTCCATGTTTATCTTTATAAACTATAAAATGACACAGGTCACGTGGAGTGACCGTGGCAAGTGTGACATAGCCTGGCAGGGCGGAAGGGAAACCCTCGAGCTCCTTTTGAAGTGAATCCTTCTGTTTGGTGTAGCTAGTGGCTTTGTCATAGTTGAAAAGCTGCTGGACTCGGGCGTCAATGGCGTCTAGGTCCACAGACACTTCTCCAACTGTAGCTGCCCTTAAGATCTTTCGGTTGTAGCCGCACCGCTGACAGAAGCGAAAGTCGAAATCATTTGGGTGCTGACAAATAGGGCATCGGACGGAAGCCACGAACATTTTGGCTACCACCGGGAGTTCCTAGAAGGCAAGCAAAAGGAAGAGTCAAAAGCAAAGTTCTCTATTGCAATGAGATTATTATTCGTACAAGCAAAGGCATATATACAAGAGTATGATTTTACTACTGCTTATCTCGTGTAATTATTTATTGAGTTCTCTGTGATGATGGGTCCAGTTATCTGTATGATTAAAGTCACAGATATAAGAGGTCTTCACTTCTTGCTGCCTTCGTTGTGTCGCCCCGGGGGAACTATATAGTTCAGACTGTTTTTGCTCCAGTCATGTCCAGCAATATGAACCACAAGGTTGTTGTTGTTTTTTTTTTTTTTTGTGTGTGTGTGTGTGTGTGTGTGTGTGTGTGTGTGTGTGTGTGTGTGTGTGTGTGTGTGTGTGTTCTAGAAGTGTACAGCAAATGCCCAGAGGTCGCCAGGGATGCCGCGTTTATGGGGCACCCAGCCACGCTCTGATGGATGTAGCAGGGCATCTGTATCCCCCATAGAAGCCAACTTCCGTGCCTTAATTGCTTTCCTCGTAACAATAGGCCACCAGTATTTCCTTGGATAAGTGTCCATGACGACAAGTGTAAAGGGTTGCTTGTAGTTTCCCAAGAATTTCAGTACTGGTCCAACCAATATAGAAGGAGGGAAAACATAGGGGCGGGACATGATAGCGCCATGTTGTGAAAGATCTTGCGCAAACAAGTTCACCCCTGCAGAATCGGGTGAGGGTACTGGTGTAAAGTGAGGCAGACTATTGCCCATCCGATCTTTCATTGCGTTTGAGTCTAGGGACATAAGGTCGCAAGAGTGTCCCTTATCTCCCCCAAATTCTTCCTCAACACGATCCCAGGTCTGCCCTGACAGCTTATTGTCGAAGACTGAGAGACGGCGAGAGGGCGCATCAGCCGGGTTTTCACCAGATGGAATGTTGGACAGGTGTAGAGAGATGTTCAATCGTGCAGTTGTAAAGAACAGCGCCTTTAACGCGGCATTGAGCTCTAAACTTCTCCCCCTCTGGTTGTTCCAGGCGTCTACCACTGCCTTGTTATCCACTTGGGCGTCCACTCTTGTATTCTGTAACTGCTGCGCAAAAGACGTTAGCACTTTGTCGACAGCTATCGCCTCCTTTGTTGAGATCTCCAAGTGATGATGGTCTTCGGTCCAGTAGTCGGAGACCTGGCCGTTAAATGGGGCTAAAATGGATCCGCCCCAACTTGAGTTGGAAGCATCGGTAGCTATCACCACTCTAACGTGACGCTCCTCTCTCCACGGCAAGGGGTCGTCCCACCCTTCCAAATACAACCAGTACTCTATTTCGTCTCGAAGCTTTCCTGTTAACTGCAGCGGTTTCGAGTGGTTAGCCTTGAATCGTTGGCCTCTTGAGATGGCGGCGTTCATCTCTCGTGTAAAAAGCTTAGCTGCCGGAACGACAAGGCTGAAGGATACACATTTTCCCGCCAAACGCTGCAAGGTTTTCACTGTGACAAAGGGCTTTCCGAGCACGTCCTTAGCAAGAGCAAGAAAGCTCTGGCTCTTCTCAGGTTTTAGATGAAATACCTCCCGCGCAGAGTCAGAGAGCAAACCAAGGTATGGGACCGTCTGACCGGGGACTAGAACAGACTTTTCCAATCCCAGGAAGTACCCGAGTCTCACGAGGTGATAGGCCACTAGGAATACCGCTGACTCCGCAGCTGCACGGTGACGCGCATCACCATTATCTATAGTGCAGTATTCACCGTTATTAAGAGGGACTTGTAGTTCTCCATTGTGCCGGTCATCGATGTATAGTGAGCAGGGTATGCCTATCGACCGGAAAAAAGTTTGATGCAAGGAGTCCTGTGGTGTGGTATACGTAAGGTGAGAGCTTCCATCCGAACGGGAGCGTATTGTACGTGAAGTACCATCCTCCCCACTGCATACCAAAGAAGGTGCGGCTCTCCTCAGTAAAGAGGATGTGGTCGTAACCTGACTTGTCATCTTGAACGGTCTGGTATGTGTCTCTCTGCACATATCGAGGAAGATCTGAAACAGAGTCTAGAGAAAACGGCATGTCACAAATCCATAGATTTAAGTAACGCGCATCGTGACAAAGTCTTGGCTTTGTGGGCTCGAATGTCAAGGGCAGAACAACGTGCGGCGGATAAACCACATCCACTTTCCCGACTTTGGTGATTGCACCACATTTGACGCAATTGATAAGGGTTTTCTGTACAAACTGAGTGAAAGGCTTGCATGACGTATTGTTTTTGAACGTTTTAGCGGGCGGTCTGCCTGAGTCATAGGAGCTCCCTTTAAAGTCTCCTTTAAAATGACGAAAATATGGTGCAATGGAGACCTTATCTCGTATCCATCCAAGTACCTCTTCGTGCTTTGGGGAGGGGGTTAGGTGGGAAATCTCCTCCCAATGCATGTAATTATTATGTAACTCCCCTGCCTTGAAGTTGTCTGGGTCGCGGAAAACCAGATCTGTTAGTTTACCACAAACTTCCCCTTCCTCGACCAGTCTAGCTTTCTTATGATTGCCCGTCATTTCATTGACGGACTTGGCGGGGTTTCCAAAGAAGTCGATCCATGATACCGAGCGATCGTAGCTATCATAGTCGAGGAGAGACTCGATTTCATGATCAAAGTCCCCGTTCTTTTCCCAAGTCCATGTAATGTGCTACAGGAAGTAAAGAGAGCAAAAACAGTAAAATTAGAGGAAGACATCTCCCTTCCTTTTTTTTTTTCTCTTTTGGTTTAAAGGACAACCAAGAACCCCGCCACGTCGACAATGAAATAACAGCTCTGACCTAGCGCATTTGCCAGGGGGGGTTTCAGAAAACTAGATAACCCGTTTTCAAAACTGTTATCCCAGTGTGACTTATGAAAGAAAGGTAATCTTACTTCTGTAACAATCAGGCAGCTTTATTATTATGGTATAACCAACACCGTTAATACATTCGGCATTCAAAGCGGTTCATCCACACAATTAATACATTTGTCATTCAGAACGGTTCCTTTTGAATTCTTCTTAGCCCTTGAATCCTTGTCTTTATCGATAGATTTCTTATTTGGACAGTTAGCCCTATAATGGGCGGGTTCACCACAGTCAAAACACTTCACTTGAGATAGGTTCACACGATTATTCCGTTGCCCTTGTGGTCTTTTATACGGTGCAGAGTAGTTATTACCAAGCCGTGGTGTGGATTGTTGGCGGTATGTTTTAGCGACCTTTGATTCAATGTCCAGCACTTTCTCATGGTCCTTACCTCCAATAAGGCGAGCTACTAGACTGTGGAACTGAAGTTTCGGGACATCAATGTTACTACGGGCGGCTTGATACGCCAAACGGTAGTAGTTAGACTTCTCATGGCGTTTGTCGCTGGCTGTGTTCTGTAGGGTTTCCAGCATTTCTAATGCTTCATACTTGTTGAATTCAGTAAGAGGACGCGCCGTGTATTCCAATATCCGTCTAACCACCGCTTCGACCGACGTCTTGGTTACCGATTCCAAGGACTCTTTAAGGATTTTCACTTCATCTCTCAATTTCTACAGGAATAATAAAACAGACACGGGCAGTCAATGCCCATGATACATATCATTATTTCGCATGTGAATAGTATCTAATGAAACACTATGTTTTGCATTTGGCTTACGTAACAAGTCACAAATGTGCATCCCGCGGTTTTTTAAAAGGACAATAGGAAATATTTCCTTTGTTTAACCGCCAAAGAAGTGTGTTCATTATTTGTTTTGTACAAAGCCAGGGGCACCCAACGAGCCAAATCAACCAAAAGCTGTAAAAAGGCATTTTTAAGTAACTCATGGTGTTCGAAGTCTGTTTAAAGTGATGTTTTCATAAGCTAGAAGAAGTTCATCTGTTCGGATTTCCTAGCTGAAATTTTACTTGCCCGAAAATGTTAGGGAGCACAATCTTCCTTTCAGAAAATGCAAGCTGAAATAAACTTTCCACCAACTTTTTAGCGAACTATTTTCTTTCCGAAAATGCTAGCTGACGTTTTTGACTGCCAAAAACAACAATTACGACCTTTTCGAAAACCTCAGGGGCTATGATTTGCCCATTGCGAATCTTCTAGGCCACGTTTTAGCTACGAAAATCCGAGTGCATTCTTTCATCGACGCCGAAAGCACAAGGCGAATTACCCTCCACCGAACAGATATCTACCGAAACATGTTGTTGGGTGCCCCTGCAAAGCAATGTACTTTGTTTTTGCTACTTCTTTGCCCGTAATTAGCATTTGGTTTCCATCGAATGATCATGTTACGAACAAAGCAAAACATTTCTTTGCTCTCGCCAGTCCGTAATCAGCGTTCGATTTCCATCAAACCATCATTTTACGAACAAAGCCATATCAAACTTTGTGTTTAATTTTTGGTAGATAATGGCACTGGATTAACTTCCTTTTATGGGCATTTTTATTGTTTGCAGCTTTGAGGCTCTTTTGTTTCTAGAACAAAAGTTTGTAAGAACCGACGCTTAGCAAATTTCCGAGCGCGAGATTTAAAATCTTCGTTGACACCAGATGTCACCCTTCTCGGGGTGGGGTAAGGACGCTTTCATGGCCTTTGTGCATTGTCTTCTCGTCTTTGTCTCTTAATCGTCAACAAACCATTAATTGACAAAAACTCTACTTTCCATGAAGAAGCGCGTGCCGCCAACCTTTGTCAGGTCTTGTGCGCAGCATGAATGAAGTTCTAATGAAGACATTTCTTCAGCTTTTTCTGCGAATTGCTAATAAAGAAACGTTACCGACCTGTAACATTGTTTAAGCGCAACTGAGCGTATTTGAACTTCAAGCTTAGTTGACTCCATTGTTTTCTGGTTGTCATGAATGGTCAGTGAGTACTAGTTATGCTAATGAGTAAATGGTTATACAGACGCGTGCACTTGAAAACAATCAATCCGCTTTTATCATTTGACAAGAATCATTTCGCTCACGTTATGAGAAGAGATCGTCGAGAAAGAAGTTTTTTAGAAAACGCCAGCGAACAAGGTACTGAACACGACCGTGTGCGTCCGTACGCTTATCGAACACTTTCGATACTTCATAAAACTTACTCATGTTTCTTTGCTCTTCTCTCAATCAAAGTGATTATAACTTGCGTTTACGAGAGTTTTATATGCAAGCATCATGAATAAAATTTATTGGCGTTTCAGCTGAAGATCAATACTGTTAATTAGTGTATGGTCCGCCCCCGTTTATCTTTGAACAGCGTCGCGCGCGCAGGGATTAAAGACAAATCTGCGACAAACCTGCGACAAACGTGAGCGCGCGCTAGGTCGGGGAGTCGTCACGAAAAGAAAGATGAAAAAAAAAAAAAAAAACACAGTTTGGGAAGGCAATTCCAAACCATTCAAACTATCTTTTTTTACTAAGTGAATGCGACGAGAAAGATTTTTGCTTCAGAATTTTTGGCCAACCGGAGAATAAAATCACTGAAACGGAAAAAGGTGCGAAAATCGCACCTTTTGCCTTCAACAGCGATGTTTACTTGCTTCAATAAACCAAAAAACAAAAACGCGAGGTCTAACAATAATTTAAGTAAACCCGCGTTTTCACGCACTCTCGACATCAAGCGTTGTGCCTTCATTGTATTTTTTTCTTCCTTTCCATTTTTTAATGAGTTGTTTTTAGCAATGGAAAAATTGGCGAAAAGCGAAATCATTTAAACGTGAAAAGGTGCAAAAGCAAAAACTTGTCTTCTTGCCGATCGACAACAGTTCTGTTTTCGTTTATCGTTTTCGTAGATCCATGCGCAATTGGTAAATAATTATTAAGCCATGCACGAATTAGCATAGCGTATAAAGCATATTAAACTGAGATAAAACATAGCAGCCGGCCCGTTCTTATCGCTTTCAGCTCCTCATCACCGCTTGGTCGCCAAAACATGAGCTAAAAAAATACTAGACGACTAAAGTAAAAGTAAAGTACGGTTACTTTTACTTTAGTCGGTTAGGCTGGGTAAGGCCGAAACATGTGTGCTCGGTATGACAAAAGCTTAGTCAAACCTGCTGACGTACCCCCAGTTAGTTTGTCTTTGTTTTCCTAAGTAGGCTACCGTTGGGAAAAATTTGTCATCAGTGACAAGTTCCGACTGAACACGATTTGACCCGATTATAATCTCGCGAAACAGGACGGAAAAATCCCTACGGACAGACAACAAAAGGCTTATTGTCTTAAAAAATTTAAACCATAACAATAGGCATTTCTTTGCTCTCGCCAGTCCGTAATCAGCGTTCGATTTCCATCAAACCATCATTTTACGAACAAAGCAAAACATTTCTTTGCTCTCGCCAGTCCGTAATCAGCGTTCGATTTCCATCAAACCATCATTTTACGAACAAAGCAAAACATTTCTTTACTCTCGCCAGTCCGTAATCAGCGTTCGATTTCCATCAAACCATCATTTTACGAACAAAGCAAAACATTTCTTTGCTCTCGCCAGTCCGTAATCAGCGTTCGATTTCCATCAAACCATCATTTTACGAACAAAGCAAAACATTTCTTTGCTCTCGCCAGTCCGTAATCAGCGTTCGATTTCCATCAAACCATCATTTTACGAACAAAGCAAAACATTTCTTTGCTCTCGCCAGTCCGTAATCAGCGTTCGATTTCCATCAAACCATCATTCTACGAACACAGCAATACATTTCCTTGCTTTCTCCCGTCCGTAATTCACAGCATGAAAAAGAAACTTTATTTTCCCATAAAGCCGACGTAATGCTAACGTAATTCTCCACCTTAAGCAACTTTCCTAAAGTGTAAAGTTCAACTTTACGCGCCTTTACGTTGCAACGTAAGTCCTGATAAGTGTCTCCCTTTACGGAACTTTAATGTTCCGTAAAGCTGAGGTATATTGACCGATTTACACCGGTTTTACACAGTGTAAAGTTTGCCTTTAAACAGCTTTACGGAACACAATAAAGTTTTTAATGGCGCCATTTACGGTGGGTTACTGTTGTGTAAAGCAGATGTAATTAAGCAACTTTTCCTCGTTTGCGCGTGATTACGAAAATTTACTCTGGCCCGGGCCTTGGCTGCTCTGAAACCCGGACAACCTTAATTTATTGAAGTGAACACAAATGTACCCTTTACCACTCATGGCCTTTTCAGCCACACAGGGTATATGAAAAGGCTTTGAACTGTACTGGGAAACTAAGATCAGACTAATCATCCCACTGACTTTCCTTCACTGAGCACTTCTGTCTAACTGTTGCAAGTTAGCTTGACTAGCCCCACTCACCCACCCACCCACCCACCCAGGCAAACACCACAAGAAAAAAGAACACTGTTTGACATTTCTACAGAGTTATTACAGGTAAACTTGGTCAAGGCCTAAACTTAACATTACTACAGACTAATTTTAGTCTTTTGAGTACAAAACAGTCACATTTCATATTTAAAAAAAGGTCTCTCTGATTGGCAGCGTAGCATCTAACAATCAATACTAATGTACAAGCATATTCACTAATGGCTCATGCTATTTTGCTAACATAGCTGAACTGTAACAAAACTATTTTCCATAACCAGATGCAATTGACAGGACTGTATAATCTACTGCCTCTTAATGAGAGTCTCTTGGGCCCAGTTGTTCAAAGGTTGATAAACAATCTTGGGTTAATAAAAATTTCGATTCCACTACATTTACCAATCAATTTCAGATTCTATGCAAGGCTTAAAATAACGCTAACGTCTTGTAACCAAGTTGTAGAAAAAAAGGACCAATAAAAAAAAAGCATAAAATCATCAACTTAAGTAACTAGCATTGTCACATAATTGCTGACAGAGCAAACAATCTCAGAAATAAAAAAATAAATGACCCTGCAATTCTAATGGAAACTTGCAACATTATTTAACAAATAAAAAAGCCTTAACCGTGCTTTGTTCTGTTATAAGGCACGCAAGGAAGTGACGAGAGCACGAAAGAAGTAGAAAGAAGCACGAGCCGTAGGCGAGTGCTTTTAACTACTTCTTGAGTGCTCTCGTCACTTCCTTGCGTGCCTTATAACAGAACAAAGCACGGTTAAGGCCTTTTTATTTGTTTTATAATAAAGAATTTCTTAATTTCCTCACGCATTCGGCTACAATTTTCGGAAAACTTTATTTTCCAAATCCTACGAGTGGCGTCAGCCGTGCATTTGTACTCTCATAAGGCACGCTAGAACAGACCAATCACAATCCTTGTTAGAATGGCTCAATACATTTCATTGGTTAAACACGACCAAAGCTGTCAAAATGTCAAACCATCAAAGTTAAGAAACCATCAAAGTGCAAGTTGTTTTTTAGTCAGAAATCGCGATCAAAAAGCAAATTGTTCTGTGAAATTCGGCGGAATTTTGGCTCATGCATTCGCTAAAAAAGATCAAGAGCTAGTTTTAAAAGATACTCAGGAAGGTGAATTTTCGAGTTTGAAATGAAAGTGTAAAAGATTTTACTCGTGAAAAGCTTAAAACTTGGATCGGCTTGCATGGCGCCCGGCGTAGCGCGATTGTGTGGTTGAAAAACAAAATGATGATTCCACGGCATCATGCAGCTCACCATAAAAGGGACACAGAACAGTTTACCATTAATTGGAGGAACGAGTAGCTCAAACTTGGAGGACGAAGTTCTTTCTTTGGACAATCCGTTTGCTATGTTTACCGATGCGTGTTTTTAAGTGGATGTGTTTTTTCAAGTGATGGAAACCTCTACAATTACAGGTGAATTAAATAAATTTCAGCTTTGAACATTTGGTTTAATTGTTGATACTTTTGTTCAGGACTGAAACTCGTATTTATCTCTCGACTGGATGTAAATAGTAATCATCTACACTCGTTTTGGACGCAAATTAAGAAATTAGCTTAAGCTTAATTGAACTGTTTTTTTCGTTTCCTTTGCGAGCGAACGAGGGATTTTACTCCACTTGGCTGACTGTTTTTCGACCTGCCTTAGCAATGTTAAGAAAATTTTGCCCTTATGTTATTAACACGTAATTGGAATGAGTCCTCATAAACCACTTGTGTTTTCAGAAGTTGCTGAAATTGCCCTCGTCGCTGCATGACTCGGACAATTTCAGCAACTTCTGAAAACACGCTTGATATTAATCCTTAACTTTTAATGTTGTTATTTGTGGTGTTACTCGCAGAAACATCTTCCAAATCCATTGAGGTTAACCGCTCGTTTTCATACACATTCTCTAGGTCGTACAAGACGTCTGAATCAAAATAAAAACCGAGGGAAAAATTCAGATTTTCATTTGGGTCCATGGCGCGACACCGTAGCTGCCCGTGCATCTGTACTCTCATGAGGCACGCTGTTTTAACCAATCGGAGCGCGTGTTATATCGAAACTTTATAATAATGTATGTTATGGAATAGAAAACTTACTGTTTACTTTCATCTCTTGCCACTTAAGGCAACAACGGTATATTTGCATTTAAACTAGAAATACCAGTAATCAAGTTCTGGAAATTTTCAAAACACTAAAACTGCTGCTAGAAATATATAATTTTGTTATAATCAACAATGTTTTCTATGAACCATTTGAGAGTAGATTGTCCCACTTGCAACTTGCCTCAAAACAGAATTGACTTTAGTGACAATGCCCATTACATGTAGTTCCTTAACACATGACATGACAAATCAATCAAATATTGATCATCGGAAAACCAATTGATCATTCAATAACAATCGATCATGTGCTAGTTAATTGGAATTGAATATATGGTATCAGCCAATTGATGACCAACCGACAATCACACAAAAGGGGTCATAAAGTCACTGACTGGCTTTGAAAAAACTGTAAAAACATAAATCATACTTCTGGTACTTGAACATCCGGCTGACATTTAGGACATGATTCCAATTACTTCAGCAGGTTGAAAAGCATTAGAAATGATAACCAATGCTACGTTAATTGGTATTGATAAAAAGTAAACATTGATAATTGATGACAGTCGATGGAATCAATGATCGATTAATTTTATAATTGATGGCAATTGTTACACACAAAATTCATGCATTTGGATTATTTGGTCATCAATTACTTGTGTTGACTGTTATGGATTAATTAATTGGTGTTCCGATGATCGATTTCATTGATTGGTCACCTATTGTTATCACAGTACAAGAAAATTGAAGTATGAAGCTCAGTTAACTTATTGCTATTGTTGCCTGTTAACATGAGGAGTACTGGAATGTCATGGATGCATGTGATGGTCCTCTCTAATTGACACTGAAACAGTGCTGGTGGAGGAAGACTGTGAAATACCCCTCCCAACTGGTATTTGTCTTCGAGCTGCCCACTCCATAAAATGTTCTGGGAAATCTCTGTCACTGTGTTCCTCTTGCAGTTCTCGTGGCACATGAGATTGCCGCACTCTTCTTGTTAGGCCCTTCTCATACATTGCATCTTAACATTTCTTGACTTTAGTGATCCTTGTTCGCTCCCATGGCAGGTGCTTTGTTTTGTAGGATGCCAGGACCATACGTTCAGAGTCAGAATCATACTCGTATGAGCTTGTATAAGCTAGATTTAAGACCTCCCGCACTTCATCCTTCACTGTAGGAGTCCAATCTGCCTTGGTCAATGCTGCCAATCTGTGATCTCGTTTCTGTAAGAAAGTGATTTTCCAAAATTAATGTTCTTTCCCCCTAGTTATCACAATATCACATCTTCAATTACACCACTAACAGCAAGAACAAGAGAACTTAAAGAGCCTATGAAGTAAACAATATGTAATTATTGTTTGCTTTTGTGAAAGATTTTTCTCAAAATGATGAAGAATGTTATCAAAAAATCTTCTCTTGTTCCAGGTACACCAGTATAGCATCAGCATATTCAGCTTGTTGTTCAAGAATTTCCATCCTTCATGGACAGGTACTTCAAATGTAACATGGAACAACCCATATAACCATTTTTTGGGGGGGAGGGGGTTGGGGGGGATGCTGCTGTCTACACACAGAATAATAACAAGCACTTCAGAAAACTATGTGGGTGATTTAGCAAGAATTTAAAATTAACAAAGTTTGCTTTTTCCATAGTGTCTAATTAATACAACTCCACCAGACTAAGCTTAAACTTCAAAAGAATTTACAATGTAGGTAATTAAACTTACATCTCGGTTTCGACCTTGTCTCCTGCAGGCCGTCTTGTGGTCCTCATTTTTGGACTGTTTCTGTCTTGTCCTGGCATCACATAGAGACTGTGAGACCTCTGTCGTATGAAGTGAAATAAAACTTTTTCTGAGAATGAATATATTAAAATCATATAATATTTCAACTGTGGATTCATCTAATGAACATATGTGAATGATCCCTCCAGTTATGAATACTACTTAACCACTTAACCCATTAAGACCCAATGCGCCCTCGTGCGCCCGTACAAGACTTCGCTGCTTTAAAAAATTGCAACTTTTTGCAACATGCGAACATTGCCTTAACTATCAGTTGTGAGCACTGACTGGAAAGTCCTTCAAATTGAGAAACCCAATAAACACAAAAAAGTCAGCGTTATTTGCAGAATAACAGCGTCTAAATTTGCACAATAACAAAAATGACCGTTTTTAACGTCATAGAAAAACAACAAAAATCATGTTTTTCCCTTCAGTTTTTTTAAGGAAATCATCGTTGCTAACCCGAAAGTCAACATTCACAGCAAAATTCAGTCCTACGTCTAGCTTAGAAGTGATTTGTTTTGCTCTTCTTCCTTGCCTGAGCCGAGCCACAGCCTCTCGTTCTAGTCCATCCTGGCCTTGCCTCGATTTTCAATATCACGACCACACTGCACGCTGGGAAATAGCCAGAAATTTTGACAGCATTCATTCCTGACCCCACATATTTCATATTTATACTAAGTCTACATCCACTCCGACCTACCACTGAATTTTCTCGCTTGTTGTGTTCTTCAGTGGTCGCAAGTTCCAAAATATGCCATGGTAGGTCAAGAAATTCATCAGTAGTCGAGTCCCAAAGCTACTTTGTTTCAGAGTGGCCATTTTAACAGTTCCACAAGCAAGGAGCCAAATTTGCTAATGAAGTACATCACCTAACTCGCTTCTTCGAGAAAGTGGACTCTTGGCTACCTTCACACTTAATGATGCTCATCAGGCAGCTACTAAAGATGAAAAATGGCTGTAAACTTACCAAAAATCGCATACAAACCATATTTGAGCTGTTATTAACCCTCAACGAAGGAAAATGGCTACGTCAGAATGACATTTCTAGAAAACTCATGCCTACGGTGTTTTAGAACAGCAGCACTTTCCATGGTAATCCCAAATATGGAGTCACAAAATCCTATGGATCGTTTATATACAGAAAATCACTCAAAACTGTAAAAAGTCTTGGGCATCAATGGGTTAAGCAGTAGTGACAATAAAGCCCTAAAAAAAATCAGCCTTGTATGGGAGTTGGACCCATGACCTCTGCAATACCGGTGCAGTACTCTAACAACTGAGCTAACAAGCCAACTGGGTATACCGGTATTATGAACCAACAAAATGACCAGCTCCCAGATTGCTTGTTAAGCGAGTTGGTGGCGCACTGCACCGGTATTGCAAAGGTCATGGGTTCAACTCCTGTACAAGCCTGATTTTTTTTCCAGGCTTGATTTTCACTACTGCATAAGTAGTGTTCATAACTGCAATTATCATTCACATAATTATTATTCAAAACCTTTTTCTATAATC
>JAEMWC010000173.1:170000-202500 GCA_016490735.1 Pachyseris speciosa | reverse complement strand
CAATAAATTGGGTTTCATTTCAAACTACACAATAAGCAGGTCAGGACGCAAGTACTACAGTTACTTTGCGTTCTGCGATCGTCTGTGATCGTGATCGTGATCGCAGGGTCGCAGACGATCGTAGAAGCGTGTTCGCAGACGATCGCAGAACTTTTTGCGATCTGCGATCCGCGATCGTCTGCGATCCGCGATCGTCTGCGATCATATGGAAACCAGCCTTAAATTAAATCACGCAAAACATGATCGTTCACGAACCACGTTTAATTTAAGTCTTCTTTAATGTGTCACGCTTAATTTAAAAACCGCTTTCACGCTCACATGAAAATGGTCTTGACACGGTCAATCACGAATCACGAATAAATAAAAATTTAAATCACGTTTCACGAGGAAAAAATAGGTCCAATCACGTTTCACGAAAAAAGTATAGGGGACCCTCTATACCGTCAACGTGGAAACCTCTACTCTTTTGTTAAAACACAAATACAATACGTCTGCGCTCTGGATTGTTGTCTCTCTAGTTCTTTTTGACCTGCATGTTACTTAAGAAGTTAATCTAAATAAAGAAATAAAAGCAAAAGTTTATTGGATCTTTAAGTTCCATATTGGCAAGCTAAAGATCCCCTAAGGAGGACGAATCAGGACCCCCATGATGCTTTGCGCTTAAAATTCCATACGTCTCATCGATGTATTCGCTCAAGAAGTGCTCATAGTGAGCTTTTTCGATCGCCGAATTTACAGAGATCGAAGCATTTTAAGGTCAGTTTTTTATTTTTATGTGTATTTTTATTGCATTTTGCTATTATGAGTTGTGTTTCTAGCTCTGATAATAATGGTTTTGTCCTTCTTTCAGTTCAATATTTCGGACCTCATTTTAATTGCAAATGGCGTGATGGCTGAATGACCTCAAACAATCAGGGTAAGTGAACGTTGTTTTCGAAATCTTTTGGCCCGTAGATAGTCAGAATAGCAAAATAAGATAAATCGGAAGGTGGTTCGATTTTGGAACCTCGAAGAACCTCGTGATTTCAGTGTCTTTTTTGGCCACAAAGTTTGGTATTTTTCGTCATACACGTGCTCGCGAGGTGTGATAAAACATGCCAACAAGCTTTAATTTTCCATCTGTTTTTTCATTTCATTTGTCGTTTTCGAGACATTCCTATCAGCTGTTTGGTTATATCTTAGTTGACTTTCTTCTGTTATTTTTCTAGATTATTACTGCCGTGGATGAACGAGAGAAACGTCCATATGTTGCCAGGTCAGAACCCCGAACAAACCAAAAGAGAAAAGCCTTGTAAATTCTTCCTGTGCTTGAACCAGAAAGCGAAGAAATACCACCAACGCGAACCCGGAGAACGTTGGCTTTTCAAGGAAAAGGAAGCCCTTTGCAAAAGGTAGTTGAGTCTTAGATTTTTTTTCTTGATTTTTTATCTAAACGTGCTACTTCGAAACGAAAATAAAAATTGGAACACAATTTAAGCTAAAGACTGGTGAATGACCTGAATGACCAACATTTGGAGATCAGCATGAATACTGGGATAAAGGCTGCTGATTTCATCTAGCAAACTGTGGGGACTTCATACAAGAGAACCAGTAAGATTTTTGCATGAGATGAATAATCTTCACATATTGTTTATTTTAGAACTCACTGAAAAGGAAATCTATAAAACACAGGCTTTGAATTGGAGCTGAGAATATTTTACACAAACAGATCAAGATATTTTGCTGTTTGTTATTTTATAAATTCAGTTCGCTGAATGTTCTGCAGTGTTAGTTATGAGCATATCAGCAAGCTGACTTTCAAGAGTTTTCTATTTTCATGATGACAGGGACAGTCATATATTTTCCAAATGCTGTAATTAGACCTTCACTGTAAAGTGCAGTCACTTAACTTTTTTTTTTTCAGAACCCAGTGTTCGGAGCCATGTGATGATTAACTTAAAACAGAAGTATAAATCAATTGACGAGGCTGAAGATGCACTTGCTATATCTGTCAAGTCATATTGATGGCTCTCCTGTCACCCAACCTGGAAGAAGCGGTGATGCACCTTACCTCAATGTCTCTCCATCACTGACTGGAAAACTGCATTGTTTAACTGAGAAACAACCAACTTATTTAATTTTGGAGAGCTTGGCCTTGTTAGAATCCAGTGTAAATGTGGAACAATAATTGTTATCGAGGTTCTTTGATGAACATGAACATATTGATGCTCTGAGCATAATAGAACATTTTGTACTCATGGTTCTCAGTAGTAAATAAAGTTTATTGTTATTATGGTTTGTTGGGAAAATTGACTGTTTCAGGTCCAAACTGTCCGATTTGAGCTGTCCGATTACAAACACTTGCAATCAGACAGGCCAAATCAGACAGTCTGATGCTAGCCAATCAAAATCAAGGAGAATATCTTTAGTGAGGAGGTTGACAGGTCCAGATTGAAAACAAGAAGCATTTATGTTGTGGTTCAATTTATATTTTTCTCCATATTTTCCTACATAACATACACAAGAACAAATAAGGAACTTAAGATTGAACCAAGGATAAATTTAACTACAACATATATGCTCATCTTTAATTCCTGAATTTCTTGCATTTTGTTATTGACACAATTAATTGGTAATTGGACTTCGTGCCATACAATTCAGGGGTGCTCATAATTTGAAATCAGCTTCCTGCTACACGCTCAGCCAAATTTAAAATCACTCACCTGATTACTGGTACTTCCCTGAAGTGTTCGCCACTCAGTCCTATTATCATTACTTTTATTATTATTATTATTATTATTATTATTATTATTATTATTATTATTATTATTATTATTATTATTATTATTTATTTTTTATCTAGGGGTAATTCAATGTAGTCAATGTTTTGAAATTCTCATTTACCAAAAAGACTTTTAATACACTTGCCACCACTATTTGCACCAAGTGCAAGTACATTATTATAACAGTTTCGAGTTTGTCAGATGGCCTGATGAAGTAAATTGGTCTCTGTGTAATGATTTAAAAGCTAATATTTCAAGCGTGGCCCTTTGTCAAAGCAAATCAAGGATGTCTTCAAGTTAATAGAAAAAAGTATTTTGTTTGAAAGCCAACTGCTACAGCATTTTGATGCGGATGGTTTTTGTTTAGATATTCTCGGTTTTCACCCATGTGACAAGGCAGCCATGTTGGTTGACAATACCTTTTTTGGCATAATTTACAAAAAAATAAAGTTTAGGTCCCTGCAGAGAGCCTATTATTCTTGTCAACCAACATGGTTGCCATGATGTTACATGTATATGGAAACAAGCACTATACTACATGTATGTTTTCTACATGTTGGAAAGATATTTCAGCCATTATAATTTGCAATTAAAAGAGTGCTCAAAAACATGGCATTCTGCTTTTTTGATTTTTTCCAAAATACTGTACAGTGTAGAGTGTAATTACCAAACAGGCCAATTATCAAGATGCACACACAGCACATGTGTGGCCTTTCCCTGGTAGGATGATTACCACATTCAGGCAGAGTGGGTACATTGTTTTAGTTTTTAATACAAAGTCAAGGAGTTTGATTCTTTTTTGTTTACAACTTGCTTTGGCCTTGTATTTTTTGTCATTGTATCTAGTTTAGTCTTCTTGAAAACATGGACCAAAATAAATGTTTGACAACTTCTGTTGTCTTTTGTTCAAATTAAAAACAAAAAACTGATTAATTTTTTCTTTTCTTTCGTAAGCCTGTGCTCCAAAATGTAACTTATACCAAATACAAGAAATGCAATTGAAAAGTAGTTAATTTTTGTTGCAAATATGTGATCATGATTTTAAGAACAAAATGGACCACAGAGACTATTTTAAAGTGGTATGGCTGAAACATGTGGCCAAGTTCAAGTGGTAAAATTCATATAATTATTCTCCATGTCATCTGGAGCCCTATAAAATCAATACAAGTAAAAAAAGTGATAGGGCTTTAGCTCTACTAAACCCTCCCCCTCTGTGGTCTCTGAATAATTATTCTTGACGAAACACAAAGCTAGGGAAAAAGTCAGCCGGATATCACAAACAAAACACTGTATATAACAGAATTGATTATTATGGAAATATCAGAGTGAGAGGGAATCTTGGCTTGAACTTAACACTGAGAGGCAGTCAGCGATAAAAAGACATCAGCTACATCGAAATCCCAAACGAGCATAATTTCTTCATCGTCTTCGACCTGGATCTGCAATCACAACAATCGGTCATGTAACGCTATATTTTAACGACTGCATTAAACAGACAACAATTGTTATGACTGCCCCTGCTTCTTACCTGAAATTCCACACTTGATGTAACCTTGATAACGCAAGGCGAAACTACATCACATCACTAAGCAAACTACATTACTTTGTCAAGCAAACGCTTTGTGTGCGGGAAGACGACCATTCGGCGCTACGAAAGAGATGCAGGAAAACTCATGTGTCCAAACAAACATCTCAATTTAAGGAAAAGTAAACTAGACACTGTGAGCTCGGAAATATACTCGGTGTCCAAGCAATACAGATATAAAATGTTTGATTTCCGAAACATTGGCGCTTGACACACTTGTTCCTCCATCGCGTCCATTTCAAATGAAGTGATCACGTGTCCTCGACAATTTGATAATATAGTTCGAAGCGATGCATTATGGGAGTTGTGGTTCGTCCTCCTTAAAGATCCCCATTACCTTGCTTTACGCGGTTTTACTAAAGCGCCGTAAAGTTTTAACTTTACTTCAACTTTACAGCAACTTTCCGGAGCTTTGTTTTCATTGAACTTTACGCAACTTTACATGGCAACGTAAAGGAACGTAAAGGTAACATTACTGCTTTACGCAACTTTACGGAGTATACTAAAGTAATGTAAATTTGCCATTTTGCCAACGCGTTTGCCATTTCGCCATTTGCCATTTGCCATTTGCCGCGTTTGCCATTTTGCCGATTTGCCAACGCGTTCGATTTCCATCGAACCGTGGTTTTGCGGGCAAAGCAATACACTTCCTTGCCTTCCTCCGTCCGAAATCAGCGCTCGACATTCATCGACCCATCATTTGACGAACAAAGCAATACATTTCTTCACTTTCTCCTGTCCGTAAGCAGCGTTCGACTTTCATCGAAAAATCATTTTACGGGCAAAGCAATACATTTCGTTGTCTTCTTCCGTCCGTAATTAACGTTCGATTTCTATCCAACCATCATTTTACGAACAAAGCAAAAGACTTCCTCGCTTTCTTCCGTCCGTAATCAGCATTCGACTTTTATCGAGTCATCATTTTACGAATGATACCACACCCAGGCGATTCCAGTTATCGTCCACCAGCATTTCCAGTGCTGCTTTGCCCCGCTGGATCATCAGAAACGGTTCATGGTTTCTTAAAAGAAGGAGAAACAAGAGGGAACGTGAATCATGACTGTGTGGTAAAAGAATAATCACCTCTAGTTCCTGTTGGTGCACAGCGGGAACTGCCGCTGCTTGATCGGCTGGCTGGAGTTGTTCTGCAGTTGCAGGTTCATCAGGTGAGGCATTCGGCGCCGCCAGCAATTCGGGATTTGGATGTTGTACAAGGTTTGCGTCCGCCATCTATCGCGAGGGTCCTACCGCCAACAACAAACTTCAAGAGTGACCTTCCCCTTGTTCCGCTGGAAAACTGAGTGTGAGTGGAGTTGACAGTCCGCTCGCTATTTATAACACTGCTCTTACGTAATCATCGCGAAATATTCTCACTTGGCCTAATTGGCTGCATTGTTGAAGCATGTTTCAAATTTGCATATGATTAGGAGTATTATGAATAGTTTCCGATTACTATTCACTTGGGAGACTCGAATCTTCGGCGAGGCCGAAGTAAGGAGCTATTTGCACCCTGGGGGAGGGACAGAGTTATAACTGGCACGACGATACCAGTAACGCTGGGGTGAGGGGTGAGCGAAAGTTCTGTTCGCGAGGCATACTCCAGCTGAGTTGATCGCATACCCACGCAGAAAAGTAATAAAATCATTCAGGTGTTCATTGCTTCAACAATCGCACTAGTTTGGTTCTCATGGTTTTTAAACGCGCTTCGTTCTGCGTAAGCAAAAGTTTTGCTTGCGGCGCAGACTCCGGCCGAGTTTATTGGATATCAGAAAAGCACTTTATCCAGTGCTTCAACAATTGCACTGGCCGAATTCTCGCGCTATTAACGCGCTTCAATTTTAGAGAAAATCGTTCAAATCTCGCGCCTGATTGACCAGACCGCTTTTAGGGAGAACGTCTCTTAACATTTAACACAAGGTCTTAACTCCTTGGATAAACGTTAACACTCAATAGAATCAGTATGATTCTTTTTCCTGTTTTGCTTACGAGCTATTGACCAGCCCATTTTGAACTCACTATTCGTTGGTACATACATTAAACTATTAAGTTGGAGGACGGTAATGTTTTGCATTCATCTGGTTTAATATCTACTTTGTGTAAGTATCAATAAACATTTTTGAAACGAAAATATAAAAAGGAACATTTATCCATGCGAACAGCTTTGCCTTTACACATAGACGAATCTTTGTTGAAGTTCTTGTTTGCATATTGAATGGTAAGGGAAGGGTGCCACACCCCTAATAACATGTAACGTTTGTTAAAATGTGAAGTTTGAAGAGAAGGGAGAGACAACTGGCCTTATCTTAGTTTAACTAAGATAAGGCCAGTTGTCTTACAGCATTTCCAAACGTTTATGTAGCTGGGTGAGTTTTTGTGCTGAGCCAAAAGTACATCTGCAAATTTGCCGTGTTTCACAAAGGAGTATTACAACATCTTCTCTGTCGATTTAATGTCCCTTCCGTTTGCGTTACGAGTTTAAAACGTTGCAAATGGCAGCCAATTTCGGTAAGTTTTTATCTCAACACAAATGTAAATTACTATTTTCGGAAATCTTGAGTAAATCTTCTCGGCAGCTAATTACTGTTACACAGTGTGCTAATACGGTCAAACTTACGACTAGTGTCCACTTACAGGAGGTTGAAGGCACCGTAGGCGGAGGTATGGTGTGTCAATCATACCTTCTATTCACATTAACATGTCTTCGTTGTATGAACTAAAAAAACGGTGATGGATATTTAGAAACTGGACGCCGGAAACATTTGCGAAGCTGTACGCTGTTGAACCAAATGTTGTTGAACCAAATGTCGTGTTGGTTTTGAACAGATCGTCCAACATTGTTGAAAGCGCAAAAAATGTTGAAAGCTTTTGTTGAATCGAATTTAAATCGGTTTAAACTTTCATGCAACATCGATTCAATTTTCCTTTGTTCTAGAAAATGGTGAACAGGGTTGAAGCCATTAGAACACTCCGTCCAACAATTTTTGAGCACACGCATGTTCACATCAGGCCGCAAAATCTGGACGGAAGAGTCTGATTTCTAGTTCTTAGTTCCTCCCAATCGAATTTCTCAAAGTGTTGATACCTTCGTTGGAGCAATCGAAGCAATGTTGAAACCGTTTAAATGGACTGCGCACAACTTTGTTTTTGCTTCCAACATTTTACCCAACATTCGTTCAAATTTTGTTGAACGAATGTTGGTCAAATGTTGAAACCGTTTAAAAGGGCCTTATCATGTGCTTTCTTCAAAACATCTCTCTGTATAATGCAAACGGAGGAAACTGAAGTGCTAAAACGGTCAACGTATGCTATTCTTATAAAAACAAACAGGAAGACACAAAGTGTCGCTAGGTCACAAAGGACAATTGCAATCATAATACTCCCCGTCTTTCAAAGTCTGGTGGTCCCACGAGAATACCGCTGACTAGAAACAATCCCCAGCGAACGGTTTTAACCGTGATGACATGGTAACCCGGCTGTTTTCGAGTGGCAATAGTATTCAACTGATTGTTTCCAAACACCGATTTTGAATCGATGTAAATCGCGTTGTCCTCGTTATTATCCAGCCACACCATAGCTTTGCCACCACTTCCTGACGTTCTGGTTACAATAACTACTGATCGTGTTTTAGGAGACTGGGACTCAGTCGGTGGAACATGAATACGCACCTTCAGAATACTTCCGCTGGTCCACGCACCCCACCCTCCTTGCTCATCGGTGCGCAAATCTGAGGCTAAGTCACTTGCTGACGGTTGTTTACGACGCATGCTACCTTTGGGGGAAAAAACTTGGCTCTCAATGACCTCAACTTGGAGGGTCGGGTGAGATAGATCCTGGAAAATATTCGGTGTGATTCCAGTCCAGCACAACGGGTTTTTTAGAATTTCATTTTCGCGAGTAAGAAACAATGGCTCTGCTAGAGGCGAAGGTGTGGCCTCTTTAGTATCAATCCTAACGTCGTTCAAAACGTCATTAAAAACAGAACGCACGTACTCAATCATCATCATTGCAACTTGGGCATGCGCTTTGACTCCGATATGCCGGCCGTCGGAACCAGCGAAATGTATGTTCACCGCCTTCCAATCACCGTCTTCTTTGCGACAAAGAGCTTCCTTTAAACTAAACGATGTTATGTTGTAATGACGAGCGAGTTCAGTTTGTCCGAAAGTTTCCAGATTCATGCACGTAGGGTTAAAAACTTCTTTTGATTTGGGGTCGAGGCCAATACCGCTAACCAGGTTGATATACAGCACTGCAGGCGCTGATGGCTCTGCAAGAACTTGACGAGTTAATTGCTCCAGAGACTCAGCTTTGCTTCGAGTGTTGTAGTTAATGGAAGCTTCTATTAAGACAATATCAATATTCGTGTCGTTTGGCATAAACGTTTTGTAACAATACGCAAAGAGATAACTGCCTGTTCCTCCGATTGCCACTTTGAATTCTTTCATAATCGCATTTATTGACTTACCAAAGGTGTTATTCCACCAGTTCGAGAAAACCTTATAGAACAATCCATCTAGACTTCGCTCGTCCACTCCTAATTTTCCTCCAGCGCTGTTTGAACCTCCTATTACAACCAGGTTAATATGTTGACCACTTAAGGCTTTCATCAGAACTCTCCTCAACCGTGTAGGATCACCAGGTTGAATGGCCTTTGACATCAAATTGCTGTTAAGTTTCAAGTCTTTCAATTTATTCCATTTTGACCTGTACGTCCATTGTTGAAATGGATTTTCGTCCAACCTCATCTTGACTCTATCTGCGGCTGTTGATATGACGTCGTTGTATTTTACAACACTTTCCAAGTTATGATTTCTGTTAAGGCCCACGGGGGACCCCGATGGTAACACATTGTTTATAGCCACAAAACTAGTATTTAAAGCTCTCGTGACGGAACTGAATTCCTTAAAAATGGTAGAAGATAAAAAAAGACTATAAAAAAGACATTGAAAGAGTTCCATTCCCTTTTCTGTTATAAAATACGTTTGGTGTTTCAAAAGACGGCTAGCGAACCTTCATGTGACAAAAAAAGTTAATCAGAATACAATTATGCATGATTGATTTCCTTCAAGCAGCACCAGCGTAACCTGTAAGAAGGTGGTGAAATGAATAGTTTCTGTCTTAGCCTCATTATTATTGGACTTTTTTTATTAGAGAATAAAGCGTCTAGCATTCTACCATATTCGCATAGTTTGATTTTCACTCCCTTTAAAAAAAAAGTGCCAGACTATTTAGACTTGTTGGATGATGGAGTTGTGATTGGGGGTTATCGACTGTGTACGTCAGACAACTAGGACATCAGTCATTTCGCAATATCTTTGTCTTCTGGGAAACCCGCAAGAACTCAATATACGAGCACCTATTCATCTTGAGTGTGAGGAGTTACAACAATGAATATTAGACATCTACTTCTGCATATGCTCTTTGCAGGAAATATTTTCTTAGATTATTCACGAGAGGCAGAATATGATTTTTTCGAGTGGACATTACGTTTAGTCATAAATGCCACTAGAGACGTGTGGCGGGTGTTTCAAATTAAAAACTGCTTCAGCGCCGAGAATAAGTAACATTATTATTAACTAGCCTGCGAGTAGTCTCTGAGGGCCTGTTCACGTGGAGGTTGGGGACCCAAGGAAGGTGAGGTCCCCCGCCTCGGTGGAGTTACCATTCTCTCCATACAATCTCTCTTTATTTTTCGATCGCTTTCAAATCAGTGAGGTGGGGTACCTCACCGAGGCGGGTTGCCCGGTCAGCCAGGGCGGGTAGCCCGCTTAGCCGGGGTGAGTTTTCTCCATGTGAATGCTGGAGGTGGGGTGGGGTGAATTCTTTGTTAATATACGTACTTAGCGACCACGCGATAGCATTTTAAACCTCACCCCAGCGTCCCAGGGTTGCATGTTAAAGACAGCTTTTTTTGACCACACGACTGGGTGGGGTGCCTCACCTACCCGGGGTCCCCCACCTACATGTGAACAGGTCCTAATTTCGTCGATCGATTGTGGGGCGGGCGAAAGACACGCAGGCTATTAAAAACTAAACTACGGATATAAGATTTTTATGCTGACACAGGCTATAAGCTCATATACCTGCTGTAACAAATATGGTCAAGGAACGCGTCAACAAATAAACAAAGCTGGATGAAATTTTCCCTCCGAAACCGGCGGCCATTACAAAACGCCTCGCAGAATACAAATAGAATTCAGCTTTTCATCGCTGAGTGTTTTAGAAGACAAAGCCGGACCAGTGCTGGCGTTGTGTCAGTCACAAAAATGTTCTTGTAGCCTTGGGAACATTTTCCGAGCCGGTGATGTTCTGCTTATAGCACAAATCACTTTCATTTACTGAGGGTCCTCTATACCCCTTTGTAAAACTCAGTTACGTAAAAATATTTGGTCTTTTCACGCGTCACGGATAATATCCAAAATTCTTTCACTTTCAAGCGGAATTCAGAGGATCACGAATTAATATTGCCCTTTCTTCTAAGCTTTTTATCCTCCGAGTTTGGCTCTTCGATCGACTGGTCATCTAAATCGCAAACAGGTCTGTGAAACCTCTCCTCGTCTATCAAATCATTAACAGTTGTCTTAATTCCACACTGCAGAAGTTAAGCTTAATCCCGAGCTGAACTTTTAGTCGTCTCTCTGATGGAGTTACGTTTCGACTTCTAACTAATGCGACGCTTTACTACTGCTAGTCTTTTACAAAGGATGAGGTTGTGTTGGTAGGTATATATGCGTATGTTCCTTCAAGTGTATTTCTGCATTCCTCCGTAGAATTCCGAATACATACAATCTTGGAAGAAACTACTTGAGAAAATAGGCCTCCTAGGGTCCAAAAAAACTTCTCCAATATGTGTGAGTCAATAATATCCCTAAAGTAACTTCCCTTCCCCCCCCCCCCCCCCTCCCCTTTTCAATGTTGAAGTTGGTAAGCCACCATTGTCAGGGAGACGGTTAGGAGGCGCAGACAACATTGAAACGGGGGGGGGGGGGGGGGGGAAGGGGGCTTTGAAACTCAGTTGATCACTGTTTACACGCACAAAGGCTTCTAAGCGCAATTTTCTCAACAGTTTTGTCCAAGATTGTAGATTCATTTACACTGTCAACTCGGTTGACTGGTCTTAACTATGACTTGGAGGATATAATATCTTCGATTTCTCTTGATTAGACGCGCGGTGGACTGATGGCTAGTGCGCTTTCTAGACTCTGGATCGATCAGTCCAGGTTCAAACCCTGGCTGGGGCATGGCATTGTGTTTGGGCAAGACACTTTACTCAAATGGTGCCTCTCTTTCCCCAGGGGTATAAATGGTATCGACGAACAATGCTGGGGGTTGATCCCGCGATGGACTAGCAGTGTAGGAATAATCCCAGTCGTTTCATGCAAAGGCATTTCTAACCAGGATAAGCTCCAAATTTACCTTAATAGAGATACAGAGATACCAAAGTCACCAAAGCCCCATATCCACAAAAAGAAACGATGATGGCTATTACAATAAGCTCCTGTTATTAGTAATGCTTCGCCCAGAACGAGTTGACCATGATTTAATTTACGACCATGATTTAATTTACATTGTTAGGAAACAAAGATTGCCCAAGCCGAATGTGAGAAGTATTGAATATCGATCAATGAATAACTTTGATGAACTAGCTTTTTTTTCGTCCTTAAGTGACATCCCATGGGACACTGCTTACATCTTTGATGATGTGAATGATATTTGGTGCCACTGGGAAAGCCTTCTCAGGCAAGCTATTGATCATCATGCTCCACTCAAACGCGGGAATCTTAAAAGCAATCACTTGCCGTGGATCAACCCTGCTATTCAAAAGCAAATGCGAATCAGGAATCTTTTGTATAAAGAATTCAGCCGGATTCCTGCGAATGAAAACTGGAATAACTATCGATGTCAGCGAAACAAGGTCACAGCTCTGAAAAGACAATCAGTTTAAGATTTCTGTTTTGATGCAGGGTCTGTTTCTTCTAGATGCTCGCCTGGCTTATTCTGGAAAAAACTGAGACCGCTCCTACCAGATAGCAAAGCCAGTGTCAATACAAACTCAATTTGTTTACTTGAAAATGGCAGAATTGTCCCTGACACCAGTGCGTCTCTTAATGAATTTTTTACGTCTCCTACAATCAATGAGTCCGTCTTAGCTTTGTCCATGAATGAATTTTCTAGCCACGCCAGTGTTGTCAATATCGAGACGAAAGTACCCAAACTTAACTTTTACTTTCATCCAGTTAGTGTGGCCCGAGTTTCTGAAATCCTCTCTCACCTAAACATTAGGAAGTCAGCTGGTCTCGACGGAATATCACCCAAGCTACTTAAAATTGCCGCTCCAGTCATCGCAGGGCCTATGGCTAAACTCTTTAATTACTGTATTGACGTAGGTGAGTGGCCATGCCAATGGAAACTTAGTAACGTCACCCCTGTTCATAAGAAGGACGACGAAACATCTAAGAAGAATTATCGCTCTATTAGTGTCTTGTCAGTAATACCCAAGGTGTTTGAGAAACTAAAATTTGATCAATTATACAGCGTATTCGCGCCTATGTTTTCGGATATTATGTTAGGGCTCCTGCGTGGGCATTCTTGCTGTTCCGCTTTATTAAAGCTAACTGATGATTGGCGTCAGTCTCTTGACAATAAAAAGGATGTTGCGGTGGTCGCTATTGACCTATCCAAAGCGTTTGATTCTATTTGCCATAATTTATTGCTAGCAAAACTGAAAGCTTACGGCGTTCACGATTCTGCCATAAAACTGATTCAGTCATATCTGTCAGGCCGCTTTCAACGAGTAAAATGTAACAAGAAGGTGTCGGACTGGCTGCCTCTTCGCTGTGGGGTGCCGCAAGGGAGCCTTCTAGGTCCGCTTCTTTTCAATATCTTTATTAATGATGTCAATTACTCAGCTGGATCTTCCTCCCTACGTCTGTATGCTGATGACACTACGCAATATATAGCCCATGAGAGCCCCTGTACACTCGAAACTACACTGAATCAAGACATAGAGAGATTAACCCGCTGGTTCA
The DNA here is from genome assembly GCA_016490735.1 of Pachyseris speciosa. Classification (NCBI taxonomy): domain Eukaryota; kingdom Metazoa; phylum Cnidaria; class Anthozoa; order Scleractinia; family Pachyseridae; genus Pachyseris; species Pachyseris speciosa. The sequence goes on along the minus strand of JAEMWC010000173.1, from coordinate 189,124 downwards.
CTGTAAATTACCTGCAAGTAAACACTGCTAAATCTCAGGCAATGTCACTGGGGAAATCTCAGTACCCATACAATCTTTTTATTGGGGACAAGTCCATTGAAATTGAACGAACCCTCAAGATTCTTGGCGTTACACTGGATCGGGATTTGTCCTTCAAGGCCCACGTTGCAATCATGCTGAAGAAGGCGTATGCTAAGATAGCCGCACTACGGAGTTAAGCGCTTAGTTCCTTCAGACGTAATGATTTCTCTTTATAAAGCTTACGTATTGCCGCATTTAGAATACTGTTGCCCACTACTTCTGGGCATATCTAAAGCCTTGAAAAATAACATGGAACGTACCAATCATTATGCGATCAAGACATTACTGAATCTTGGTAATTCGGCCACCTATAACTTTTGCCTAGCAATGGCGGCTATGGATCCGCTTGAGCAAAGACGAATACTACAATCGCTTATTCTTTTTTTCAAGTGTTTTAAACTAGATGGCCCAAATTATATCTCTCAATTTTTTACACCTCGATTAACTAAATACAATTTACGAGGCAGTGGTTTAAATGTTGTGCAGCCTCCATATAACAGCCTTGTTATGCACAACTCCTATTTGTACATGATTGCCCACATATGGAATCGTTTACCAGATGTCGCCAAAGCCTCGACCACTTTAGCACAATTTCGTGCTCGCCTGAAATGTGTTAAATTCACAGGGTGCCAGTGTATGAACAGTATATAATCTTCTAATTTTACATTTTCACATTCTCTTGATGTACTTAATAGTTAGGTTTTAATATTTGTATGTGCATAATTCAGAATTTACCTTGTTTTGTAATTTTAGTTTGTCGAGCGTTTTTTACATGAGCCTCTGGCTCGGAAGATTGTGCAAACACTTCCCACGTTCTTCGACATTAAATAAACTATTACTATTACTATTACTATTACTATTACTATTACTATTACTATTACTATTACTATTACTATTACTATTACTATTACTATTACTATTACTATTACTATTACTATTACTATTACTATTACTATTACTATTACTATTACTATTACTATTACTATTACTATTACTATTACTATTACTATTACTAGTTCGCAAGCCGAAGACAACTTATCCGCACTTCCTTCCTCGCTGGCGTTTTTCAAATCACTTGAATCACTGTTGTCGGTGTACTCACGGCAACTTGTCAAACTGGTGGTCATCGAGGCCTCACTTTAAATGGGTTTAATGACGCTTCATCAATATATACTTCAAACCAGAGGTCAATACATACTTGGTCGAGAATCCGGGTAACGATCCCGGTAGCTCTCGCAGACACCTTGGGCGCTTTCAGTCTATTTGAATAACAGGATTTCTCGTTTGAATGGGAGAACGTTGAACACAACCCTTGCAACACAATAGAGGGACATCTGGTAACTAATCAAAAACTAAAACTGGAGTGTCAAAAAATAAAACTGGACTGTGAAAAATAAAACTGGACTGTCATAAACTAAAACTGGAGTGTTTCAAAAAGTAAGACTGGACTATCAAAACATATAAAACTGGACTGTCAAAAAATAAAACTGAACTGTGACCCTCCTGGGCCAGCGTACCGAGCAATTATCTTGTCTGAAACAGAAATTATTTACGGCTTTACTGATCGCCTCACTCTTCGCCTCGGCTTGAACCTCCGCTTGATATTAGCCAAATACTATATCTATACTGCATCAAGGAGAGAGGAATTATACACCTGGAAAGCTTTCTTCGCCTTTCTTAAAAACCATCTTGACATGGAAAAGCATAAGTCTTATGTCCAAGTCAAACTTTGAACCCTTTTTTCACCATGTAATATGTTCCTATCAGTATTGTAAATACTGTTTGCTAAATTTGGTACATTTTGATAAAGTGTTATTTCAAAAAAACAAAGTTCGGTTTGACTGTATTTAATGATATGTTCTTTAATTTTTCCAAACTCAAATTTTAAGTCATAAAAAAGGTACAATGCCTTCTTTAATTACCTGAACTGTCGAGCTCTATATAAGTATACAAAATAAAACATTTACTGTTTTGCAGGATGGTTTCAACAGTAAGACGAGTTTATAACATCAATTGAAGAAATGTCACCCGGACAATTAAATGAGTGCCTTCATAAGTTTCACTTATCCGCAAAAAAGCGAGACGGATACTTTTAAAACGAGAAATCGCTTAGTGCGCTTCGGGCGGAGCTTGATCGGTGCTTGATGTACAATTGTTGCTCTATTGTTAGATAAAAAGCAAATTTTCAATCGGCTGATTATTCAACTTGTGTGGTATATACTCAGTGTCGGTGAAATTGGTGGATATTCACCTCCACCTCGATGAATAATTGTTAAATATTTATTATGTGACGATGATGATGATGATGATTATGATGATGATCGAATATTTTATGAAGGATAAACATTCATTACAATACTCTGATGACGTCCGCGTTAGACTACTACCTTGAAAATGTGAAAACGATTAGTTCATGCGTCGCTGTGCGTTCATCGAGATATGAAGCCCTAGGAAAGTTTGGAGAGAACTCGAGAAGCTAGAGTTACTCTCAGCTACGCTTCGAGCAACTCTTTCGTATCTTTCCAGCTCTCCAAACTTCGTATATCGATGAACGCATGCTAACGAACGACCCGATTGTTAATTAAAGACTAGAATAAAAAACGTATCATAATAGTACCTTAGCAACAAATATCGTGTAACGCGTTCCTATTTACCAAACTAATACTCTAGAATGAACTATTCTTAAAATTCAATGTGGCGAATTAAAAATCGATGGAACCGAATCAAGTTTGAGTTTGGGAAGGTTTGCTGTCTTTCCGTCGTTTCTAGTGTTCTCAGCATTATGATTAAATCCTTGGACGTAATTTTTAAAAGGTAAACACACAGTTCCAGAAGAGTACTACCAAAGACACGAGAGCACGTTCCTGTTAACTGATGAAAATCGAAGATCACAGTTTACCGGACTGGATTTGCAGGTAATATTTGATTTGGTAACTTTTCACAGTCAAAGACGAAAAAAGAGAACCATGGCGGTTCAGCTCGCGATCGATTGAAGTACACCCTTCCTGAACCACATCCGTTTCAGGGAGATGATTAGGAGAAAGTGCGTCGCATTTTTTTCTCCTATTTTTGCAATGAAAGTTAACCCTTTTTACCCTAATTACGTAATCGTATGCGTAAAATAGACCGCTTTTGCTTTTATGATTTATTTTTTGTTTAAATTTTGTCAGAACATCAGAACATAATAATGTGTGAATAGCACCAACTGGAGTGTTTTTCAATTAACGCAGCCAATAAACCGACTACAATTCCCGAATTCCGCTACATATTACCGTCAAAGCCCAAAATGCCACCAAAACTTACACTTTCTTGTGGTCAATTCTTTAATCAAAAACACTGCCCAAAACTCAAAACATTTTCAGCAAACCTTAAGGCCAGACCTTGGTATCTGGCTCAGTGGAAAATTTCCTCTCACTTTTTTTCCGCGGGCCACACTTTGTTCACGCACGAAACAATTTCTGGGTAATTCAACCATACCACAAGCATACAACACTTACATTTCCTGGGTGTTGAGCCACCCAGTACTACCAGCAAATATGACATATATAGATCGAACTTTTTACTAGCTCTTACAAGCCCAATTTGCCGTGGTAGGTTCTGGAATCCATCCACAATAAGACTAGTCTCCTTCGCAGCGTTTGTTTTTGTCGGTCCTATTCTCCCTTCCCACCGCTAAAGCGAGCCGGAAATATCATACATGTCCAATACTCTGACATAATGAGATTCATGGTACGTCACAATAGACATCACAAAGTGCCACAAAGTGTCCCGTTCTTCATGTGTCACAAAACTGTTACTATTTTGTGAAGAATTACAGTTATGGGACACTTTGTGATGTCTATCACAAGGTATCATGAATCTCATTATGCCGGTGTATTGGACAACCCTCGATATTTCCATCACAACTCATTATATCGGGAAAATTAATGGTCCAGAGTAATAACTACTTAATATTTACAAAAACAAAATGAACTCACTCAGGTCGAAAAGTGATACACCCGATTCTAGCAAGTTGAAACGTATAAAGCAGTAATTTCTCGTTTTCTTTTTACTTTTCTTACCAAAGTGGACTGAATAACAATCTGTCGACATGGGTTCTGAGGTTCCCAAGAGAAAGCCTGTTATCCAAGAAAGACGTGCCTGTCAACAAAAACAGACCAAGACAGGGAGGAAACTGAAGAGCATTCAGCAAGAAAACACCTTCAGCTATTCAGGAAACATGGAAGTGCGGAAGAGAAGACAAACAGGGAAAAGGGGCTTCGATTTTCCATCATATTGCCAGCGACATGGACAAATTCACACGGGAGTGCAGCCATATTCATGCAAGTACTGTGATAAGAGTTTTAGCCTGTCCTCAGATTTCAAGATTCATGAACGAACTCACACGGGAGAGAAGCCATATTCGTGTAAATACTGTGATAAGAGCTTTAGCCAGTCCTCAGCTTGCAAGATAGGTGAACAAGTACTGAGATAAGACTGAGCTTAAGCCGGTCCTCAGGTTGCAAGATACATGAACGAACTTACACGGGAGAGACGAAATTCAACCAGTTATCCAGTTGCAAGCAACATGAAAGAATTCATGCAGGAGAGGAGCCATACTCGTGCAAATATCGTGATAAGAGCTTCACCTCTTCACAAAATTACAGGAGCCATGGACGAGGCCACTTGAAAGGGAAGACTTATTTAGACCAAGTTGCCGGAGCCATGAAAGATTGCACTAGCTCGGGAAAACGTCCGCTGCACAAAAATCAGTGTGATAAAGTCAACCGTTCCTTGTCAAATTTAAGGAGTGGAGAATCGATACACACTTAAGTGAGGAGAAATTTTCAAGGAAGGAACCAGCATAGTCCGGAGCAACAAACAACTCGCCCGGACACAGCATCTGGTAATGCATATGTTTCGTCCCTGGATGAAGGGAATCCAAACCACATTGGACTTACTTCTTGGATTTGCTAGGAGGAATTTACCAGCGCCGCATCTATCCTTCAGCATTATGCTGATCATATGAGGGTAAATCCGTAGAGGCAATTGCGTTCTGTTGAAGTTCGTTTATAGTCTGATTGAAGTTTTCATTAGATAACATTGGGTTGATGTAAATTTTAGTTCAGTTTAACTTAGGTTTTACAGATACATTTGTTCACCGTCCTCAGCTTTAAATTTTTCGTGTTTTCGACATTAAATTAAATGTGAAACAAGTGACTGTGTGGTGACTTTAGGGTAAGATGAATTTGCTGTTATCAGTTTGCGTTTGTTTCAGTTTTGAACACCGTTTGAATATCCTACCCCGCCAATTTTGCCTCTTAAGAACCGAATAGATTCCTCCTCGCCTCTCGCACAATAATATGTAAACATGTAGACGACTTGGGGATAAGTATAACATAGAGGGTAAAAACAGTGGGGCTAATTATCATGGATATAAAATGTAATAAATTAGCCGCCATTTTGGAATAAGGTCTATGAGAATTGTTAGTAATAATCCATCAAAGTGAAACTTCTGGAAGGTGGTGTGAGCCACCTTAACTCGTTTGCCATTAGTGAAAGCATGCATGGAGATCAAATGCTAACTTAAAAAGACGCTCTATATGGCGCACTAAAAAACAGAGCAAAAAGTGTTTGGTGGTCAAAAGCTATAGACTTTGATCGACTTTGCGCCTGACAAGCTTGACTATGTGTTGTTGAAGAAAAAATGATTCAAGGCGTTGAAAACTGCTTTACCACGGTATCTTGCACAATCAACAAAAAAGAACACAGACCAGCGCACCAATTATTGGAAGAAGGCACTGCTCAACTCTTTTTGGAGAAGCTGCTCCACAAATCGTTCTTTGGAAAAACCGTCGCGTATTTTTACGAATCTGTGTTTCCAAGTGCTAGGAACCTTTACTTTACAGGTGAAACAAACCACTCTAAGCTTGGTTCAGTCGTTGTGTATTTTTCTGCCAACTGGATGTAGACTTTTTGCGCTTCTTTGCGAGTGTTTTTACTCCAGTTGTGACTTTATTTGACTTGCCGCGACAGTTGCCTCTATGCTATAAACTCGTCATCGCAATGAGTCCTTGATAGTGCAATTAAGGATCAATGTGCAAAGTGTTTCAAAATGTCCCTATGGCTTTTCAACTTGGAAAGTTTGGGAAAACGTTGAAAATACGCATTCAATTAGTCCTGAATTAAGGTGACTAAAACGGTGTTCTTTTATTTTAAATGCAGACGATATGTCGAGACCCAAAATGCTGAAAACGTATGAAAATCACTGACCGTATCCCATTGACTTCCACTATTACTGTTTTTGTTTTCTATTGCAGAAAATGCACTTAATTCTGTGCCTATCACCCTTGCCCTAGCCTGCGTAGCAAGTGTGGTTTGAGCGCTAAAAAAAGCCGAGTTCCAAATTTTGGACGCGCTCGAAATGGGGCGAGAGCAAAAGAAAGAACGGAGGGGGAGGTGGGGAGGAAGGAAGGAAACGCTTGCCGGCAAACCCCACGATTCTGCAGAACGCGTTCGCCTACGAACGCGGGGCTCTGATTGGTGCGGAGTGAGGTGTCAATTGATGTCTGCCAATCTGTAAAAGAGAGGAAGTTAATTTAACATGGCGGACAACAGCGATTGTGATTTCGACCGGAGACATGCGCGCACCAAGGCCATTTAGTCTGTCCAAGTCATCAGACTTGACTCCACTATGAAACAGAACAGTAGAATTGCGGTAGTGAAGTGCCGAGGCCTTGGGATTTTTATTTATACACAGGCTAGCAGCAGCAAGCATCTTTGCGTCTTGGTCATTCAAACCGCTCACACCGAGAATGATCGTATAAAATATAGGACAAAACACCCGTAGTTCTTCCAGAAGACGACGTTTGAAAACGCAGAGAATTCGTCCGGGCTATTTGCCAACAACAAGCTCTTGGATTTTAAATGATCCGACACGGCTTACGGTAATCTGCGAAACGAAACGAAACGAAACATTAGGTAATCGACGAAACAAAAATAAAGCAAATAGATGACACTAGAAATTTGACCTCCCTTCGAACACTGTCCTCGCTAGATGCCTTGTTTCGCAAAATACCAATAGCGGGGTCGATTGGTAATCGACGAAACAAGGCTCGCAAACTATTTTTATAAGGAGTTTGCCTTTTGGTCGAGTGTCGAGGGTCGAGGGTAAATGGTCGAGGGTCGAGGGTAACTAGTTGAGGGTCGAGGGTAAATGGTCGAGGGCTGAAAAATTCTTCAAAATTATTGGAAAATTATTTCTGGACGTTGTCAAATCAAAATTTCACGTAGGCTTGTTTACACGAGTTTCCGGTGCCTGTTTTCGCCGCATACTCGTCATATTTGTGTTTGTGACCGTGACCTGTGTTGGCCAGAACTTATACATTCCCACGAACTATAAATCACGACTATGGACGCTTAAGTCGGTACAATATGTGTCCCCATACACCACGTACCTACCAAAGCAGTTTTCGATTACCGCATGCGCAAAAAAAGTTTACAGTGTTTCCAAGTAAGGTTAAAACTTTTTTATTAAGCAAAAATCTCACATACGAAAATTTCGTTTCAGTGTTCTCAATCTCTCCTTTCTCCTTTTTTTTTTTAATAAAAACCTCAAACCTCTTATGCCATGTACAAAATAGTGACAAAAATGACATGCATACTGCAATGTTACTTTTTTATGGCTATATCAATGCCATTCAGCTACACAGTCATATTTATTGGGGATTTTAGATTTAGCTTCATTAAAAGGCTGAACAGCCAAATCTCAATTCTCAATCCAATGCAGTTTATACCTACTTATGGCTCCATCAATTCAAAGCGTACCCCCCCCCCCCCCACCCCCCTCCAAGCAGTTGTCGGGCATTTTTTCACTTCTCCTTCTCCATGGTGGGGTTTTTGTCAAAGGAAAAAAACTACTCGGTTTTTAGGACTTTAAAAGTAGAATATGATTCCACTCCAACATGTGCAAATATTTGCACAATTGTTTCCACTTGCCAATGAGAGATGATAAAGGTTGCAGTTTCAGCTTTTAAGGCGGTGTTACACGGGACAACTCGCAACGGTGTTCAATTTTTCGCGCAAGTTGCCCCGTGTAACACCGCCTTTAAAAAACGATTTGAACTATTACAGATCCTATAAAAATACATTATTTTGTGAGCGATTATTGCTTTTTTGTTCCACAGCATGGTCGTTTGCACTTATCAAGAAGCCCCACCATGTGGCATTTGTACGTGTAAGCTTGGCCCACCATGGACATTTGCCACAATTTTGAAATCAAAAGACAAATGCCGGGAGCAGGGTTGAGGGGATGCCTCTTTCGGGGAGTGGTCAATTAAATAGTTATAATTTATAATTAACTATTTATAATTTATAATTTATAAGTGGGCAAGCTTGGAATTGATCGAGCCATTAGCAGCAGTAAAGAGTGTTAGAGACCTATTGGATCAAATTCCTTTTATGCAATGATTTTTATAAATTTGCAAAACAACCAGTTGTTTTGAGATGATGATAAGTAAAACGTTGTGGTTTTGTGCATGTGTTTGATAGGTTTGAGAATTTTATTAATTTTTCTTTGCTGATTGAGTATCAGCAAAATTTCTAGTAATAATACTCATTGGTTAACACAGTTAACATTTCAAGCCTTATTGTTGAGCATTACACAAATAAAATTCCAAAGCTAAATAAAAAATACTAACAAATAGAACTTTTTTCTTTTTTAATCATTTATTTGCCTACTAGCTATTAGTTATTAGTTGTTAGGTGTCCGCTATTAGTAGAGGGAGATTCCCTCGGCTAGTCATTTTCGACACATTAATAAAGTCTTTAATTGATTGATTGATTGATTGATTGATTGATTGAACTAAAGAAATAATCCTTCAGAGAATTTGTCATTAAATTACAGTCACACCTGCAGAGATTAAAAAAAAAAGATTTACTTTTCAAAGACAAGTGAAGAGGTACGGGGAGAGAAAAAATGTAGGAGGGGAATGGCAGGTTAAAAAGGGAATGGTGGTAAGTGGCATTCCCAAGGTGGTAAGAACAATGATAAGTTGTGATGAATTTGCAATTTTGTTAGACTCTGCAACAAAGTTAAGACATAAGTAGATACTGCTACGTAAGGGGTAGAACCAGAAGAAAAAAGTACAATCAGTTGAAGGTTCAGAACCCCTGCCCCACCCATTCATGCACTACTGACTTATTATTTAGACCTTGTAGACATTGTTTCTCTCACTTAACTTCTCATGGTTTTGAAAGTTATTTGTTGCTGAGCCAGCAAGCCAGAGCTTACTAATAAATGTAAAAAAAAATGGTTGTATTAAAATTTGGGGGTTAAATGTTGTACAGACGGAAGATTGTATTCATATTTTTGTGGATATTTATTATGAGTGGGCTTGGATCGAGGCAAGTGTATTTGTACTTCTTTGGGAAAATAGTTGACAATTTTTCTTTATTATTTTTACCTTTTTTAGTTTTTGCATATTAATTCATTCATACCAGAAATCACAAGTGTTAGTTACGAAGGAAGACATTGCCCGGTATGTTTGTCATCGAATCGTAGATTCTCCACACCTCGCGATTCACACGTCATTTTGTTTAACCAATCACAGAAAGTGAATCGACCTTCTGAAACGAAGCGACGGTTTGCTTGCGACAGCGCTGTAGCTGTGGTGAAAGTGGTATTTGCGGTCAAGTTTAACAAAGTAATGGGAAATTTCTAGTCCAAAGCTTAACTACATTCAAAACGGTGAAATAATTTTGAAATTTGGTTCATCCTGTCTCATAAAACCTTATACCAAGTCAGTGGATTAACGAGCACATGAACGCTGTGCGATACCTCGTTCGACCACAGGCTTCCCAAGCTCAAAATTCGACTCTGCATCAGCTTGTTTATATAGAGAATTGTATGGGAAAGTCGCCGGTTTGTAAAACAAATGTGTAAATAACTATCTAATCAGAAATAAAGTTTTCCTACCACAAATGTGTCGCGTACTTGTCTCTTGTGCCGATTTTGAAGCCATTCTGACGCCGTTTAGTGAAGTTTTTCGAAATCGTTGTCTCTCCTTCTAAAAGAAGTAGAAGGCAGACCACTCCATAGATCGCATCAATCGCTGGCCAGACGTCACTCCACAAATCGCTCTCTCCTCGAAAGGAAAAGTCCCGAATCGCAATATAAACAAGCTGATGCAGAGTCGAATTTTGAGCTTGGGAAGCCTGTGGTTCGACTCTCTCGTTCCGCCACTTCGACTAGGTCACCTGAAGATGGGTTAGACTGTGAAAGATTTGTGTAGTGAAAGAGCTGTGGTGAAAAGCTGAAATGGTCGCCAAAATGGGAGATTTGCCGTCAAATTCAACTAAGTAATGGAAAATTTCTAGTCCGAAGCATAAAACTTTAGATCAAGTCAGTGCATTAACGACGTCCACGTCAACGCTGTGCGATACCTCGTTCGACTCCACTCCCCTTCCGCCACTTCGACTAGGTCACCTGAAGATGTGTTAGACTGTGAAAATATTTTTAACTTGCCACTCTGGGAAGAATTATATCAAGGCTTGATGGACGGCTTTTTGGATGTATCTAAAGCGTTGTGAAAGGGATTGTATTCGCGCCGCGACTGCACTCGACAACACATAAATTTTCCCGCCGTGCTTTGAGCATGACTAAAGACGAAGGATGTGCGATTTACGCAGTGGCCCGATGTAGCCTTTTCGACGATTGGAGAAGGTATTTACCGTTGCCCTTTTATTTAGTCGTTTTCTTCAAAAAACTTACGGTCAACCGATAAGCCAGATAAGCGTTGTCTTTGTTTATGTGCCCAACTTTTGTATGGCTCGGCAAGAAGTTAAGCCTACTCTCAAATTGGGTTTTCAAGTTTATCGTCAGTTTGTTTGTGAAGAAGGTTTTCAGGATTTCTGTGTTGGACCCATTCTTATAGCAAATTACATTTTAATTTCCCCTCAATTTAAAAAATAGATTCAAATGACATTTACCGTAAGCTTAAGCTTATAATTTAAACATTGTTGTAAAAAGGTTTTTCCTCAGACTACAATTGTAAGCTTAAATAGGTGCCACAAACCAGAAGCGTAACACTTTGTAAAACTGCCAAATCTGTTAAATCTTTCTTTGTTTTTTTTCGACTGGTTCTTGGTCGGTTTTGACATAAACTTAAGTACTTGACGTCTTCAGAGTTATTAAGCTTAGGTACTTTTCGCGTTTAGCGCGCACGTACACGAACTCGCACGAACAGCCGTGATTTTAAAACTTTTCTCTGTTTCTGCTGAATCTTTGACATACAATTTATAGCTTTATAAAATAGAATTAAATTATGTCAACCCCCATGCATTACAACCTCTGTGAAAACGTTTTTTGTAGTACAGTAGTTTTTGAGATACAACAAAATGTTTCGTCACTCAAATTAAACTTATGTGTCGGAATCGTGTAATTCATTAGGGTAATCCATTTGAAAGCACGAACTGTTCCAGTATTTGTTTATGCGCAACTATTTTTCTTAGGCCAATAGTTTGAATAATGGCTTTATTGTACACTTTGTTATAATTGTAATAGGGAATCTAGTTCATGGACAGTATAAAATAAAGTTTTGATGTCTGTATGAATGAAGGTAACGTTTTAAGTTCCGGTTGAAAATAAAGTAATCATTTATTCCGTCACTGTTTAAGATACGTTTTTAACCTTCAAATATCGTATTTAGTTAAAATTACTGAGCTTGCATCGGTTGCCTTAAGCAACTTAAATTGTTTCATTTAATGTTAGCATTAATTTGATTTCATTCGCAATGCTGCAACATCTAGTTTAAGTTTTTTAGGTGGGAAGTGCATTTAAGTGTACCACAAACGCGCTTTTTTTTTTTAACAAACAGCAACAACTATCTGTATCAACTTACCTTCTCAAGTATACATTGTCCCTGAGCAGACAGCAGCCATAAAAAAAAATATTAAAAAAGTTGTCAAAAGTTCCGTTTAAAGAAAATGCAAGTGCAGTCCGTTGTCCAGTCCTTGGAATTTTTTTTTTCTAGCTAACCTTTTGTGGCGCGGCGTCGCAGTGAACAAAAAGCGCGCGAAAGTATAGCCTCGTTTTCGTTCTTTCCTCCAGGCCCTCTCCTCTGAAAAAAATCTTAAACATCGATCCCCGCCAAAAGCAATTGAAATTAGAAGAAACTGACAACGCCATCATAAAGAGCACACTCTCAAGCCTTAGGCAAAATTTTCTTTTATTCCTACCTCAAATGGTCGTTGAGCAGGAAGCTGACAAACTTTTCAGTTAGATTTTCTACTGCCGCACTTTTTTAGGAAAAAGTAATCATGGCCATTTTTTAAAACACTATTTATTAAACTACAACTTCGCTTTAAAATATTCTTGGAGAAAGGTTCTAGTAAACTTTTAGAGCGAATATTAAACTTCGGTCCGTTCTGGTCACGTGACCGATGACGTCACAGCATTAAAAATGACAAAAATGTATATTTCATAAAAATATCCACCAATATCCAATTTTTGTTTCCTCGCGTTTAATACAACGCGAGATAGCACTTGTACCCAGACTCCCACTTTTTGAAAATTGTATATACCGCCCTTAATATTTATATTTTGTTCGGTACCCGGGCAGTCCAAAATGGCTTACACCATTGCGCTTCAAACCACGTTGCTTTTTCAATAACAAAATAATTTCGTCACAGTGAGCAAAAACGCACTTGTGAGCAAAGTCACGTGACCAATGACGTCATCGCCCTTAGTCTTGTACAATAATTAGTTTATGGTAAGACTTATTTCTAGACAACGTGGGGTCTTGCTGCCCTCAAACTGACCAAGTTATTTGGGATTGACGATTTTCCAGCTGCAAAGGATTCTGGGAAGGTTCTTATTATAATTATATATTGTTATTTAATTATTTTATTATTATTATTATTATTATTATTATTAGGATTCTTAATGTTGATCAATGGCGGCGAATTAAAATCGATGCATCCTTAAAATAAAAACAACGACACACTAAACCAAGTTCGACCTTGCGCAGTTTTGCTGTCTATCTGTCGTTTCTAGCCGTTCGCAGCGTTAAGCCCTGGTCAAACGGCGCATGATAGTAGATGATAGTTGAAACGCGCGCTTTCTTTTGACCACCAACTATCATACACTATCATCATGCATTATTGGAAGTTATCTCCAGCAGTATCCTTAACTGGCAACTAATTTCTCCACACACTTGAACAACCCGCTCTTGTCTCTCCCTTTTATCCACTCTCTTGTCCGACCCCTCGTAATATCCAACAATTGCAGGGCAACTAAACAGGCTGCCGCCCTCTGTCGCCGCGAAAAGTACATACTAGCATTTATATTAAGTTTACAACTTTTCGCGACACCATTTTCACGAACACTCATGCGTAGGCTTCAGGTAAACTATCATCGATTACCACGAACTTCTTCGAGCCGTTTGATCACGTGCCAGTGATATTTGATGATAGTTTCTAAAGGACTCTTCAACTCTCATCGACTATCAAGCGCCGTTTCACCGGCGATTAAATCGTTGGAAGCAATTTTTAAAAGGTAAACACAAAGTTCCTGAAGACAATCGAAGAAAGGTAGCACGTTCGTGTTAATAGATAAAAATCGAAGATCACGGTTTACTGTACTGGACTTATATCTAATTTTTAAATTTGCTGACTTTTCACAATCAAAGACCAAATAAAAGAAGGATGGCCATTCAGCTCGCGATCGATTGAAGCAACAGCCGTTTCAAGGAGATGAGTTTATATACACAAAAAGAGAAAGTGCATCGCATGTTTTCACCCACTTTGGCATTGAAAGTTAAAGCAGCGATTCTAGCCAGTTGAAACTGACGTCTAAAGCAGTAATTTCTCGTTTTCTTTTTACTTTTCGTAGCAAAGTGGACTGAGTAACAACTAAAACTGTGGACATGCGTTCTGAGGTTCCCAAGAGAAAGGCTGTTACCCACGAAAGACGTGCCTTTCAACAAAACCAGATCAAGACAGAGAGGAAACCTAAGAACATTCAGAAGGGAACCCCTTTAGCCGTTCAGGAGATATAGAAGTCCGTAAGAGACGACAAACAGGGAAGAGCACTTTTAAACGCCAGTATTGTAAAAGGGGCTTCGGTAAGCCGTCATAATCATTGCCAGAAACATGAACGAACGTACACGGGAGAGAAACCGTATTCTTGCAAGTACTGTAATACGAGGTTTAGCTGGTCTTCCAATTGCAAGAGACAGGAACGACCTCACACAGGAGAGAGGCCTTATTCATGCAAGTATTGTGGTAAGAGGTTCAGCCAGTCCTCCGTTTGCAAGATTCATGAACTAACGAACTCACACAGGAGAGAAACCATATGCATGCAAGTACTGTGATAAGACCTTCAGCCGGTCCCCGGATTGCAAGAAACATGAGCTAACTCACACGAGAGAGAAGCCATATTCAAGCAAATATTGTGATAAGAGGTTTAGCCAGTCCACAGCTTGTAAGAGACATGAAGTAACTCACACTGGAGAGAAGCCATATTCACGCAAATGTTGTTCAAAGAAGTTCAACCAGTTATCCAACTGCTAACAACATGAAATAATTCGTACCGGAGAGAAGCCATACTCGTGTAAATGTTGTCATAAGAGCTTCAGTTCTTCTCAAAATTGCAATAGACATGCATGAACAAGGTCACTTGAAAGGGAAGATGTTTTTAGGCAAACATTATATAATGAATTTAAAGGAATTATCGTTATCTAGGAAGGATGAACGAAGGCATACAGGTCAGAAATGTTTTTCGAGTAAACACTGTAAGAAGAGCTTAAGCAGTGAATCAAGTTGCAGGATTCAAGAAAGATTACACACGGGAAAAAATCCGCTGCACAAAACTCAGTGCGATAAGGCATGTAGGCTCGATTTCCGCCGCTCACTCGGGTCCGGGCTTTGGGGAAGAAAGCTCGGACCCGAGTGAGCGGCGGATATCGAGCCTATAAAGCATGCCGTTCCTCTTAAAGTTTAAGGAGTGGAGAATCGATACACACTTAGGTGAAGAGAAATTCCCGAGGAAGACACAGCATAGTCCGGAGCAACAAACAGCTCGCCCGGACTCAGCATATTGTAATGATTCTTCCCTGGATGAAGCCGGGAATTCTAACCCCATTGAAATTACTTGTTGGATTTGCCAGGAGGAATTTACCAGTGAGGCATCTATCCTTCAGCATTACGCTGATCATATGATTTTAAATCAGTAAAAGCAATTTAGGAAATTGGTCTTTGTAGCATTTACTTGACTCTTGCGTAACGTAATTGTGTTCAATAGTTGAACTTTGTTTATAATGACAGCATCTTGTAATGTTTATTCCCTGGATGAAGGAAATTCAACCCACATTGATCTTACGTGTTGGATTTGCCAGGAGGAATTTACCATACGAGGTTAATTCAGCCAAACCAAACGAAATTGGTCTTTGTAGCATTGACTTCGACTCTTGCGTTCTGTTGAAGTTCGTTTATATAGTCAGATCGAAGTTTTCATTGGATAACATTGGGTTGATGTAAATTTTAGTTCAGTGTAACTTAGGTTTTATAGATAAATTTGTGTTTAGACATCACGTATTTGAAACTGCGGATTAAAGAATGAGTATGTGAATGATCATCGCAGTTATGGATTCTACTTAGATAAATGATGAGCAAAAGTTCAAAAGTACTGCGTGAAAGTGTTAAAAACAAAAGGTAGTGAAGTGCCAAAAAGTAGTTTAAAAGACAAACCTTACGTTACGGGCTTAGCCCTTCATCAGTCGGTGGTATGTAAAAGTTTCTTATGTAAATAGCGCCGAGACTGGCTGCTTCGTTTTGAGCTCCGTATTTTATCCGTATTTTATCCGTATTTTATCAATTTGGTATACTTTTAGCCGCCATATATTCATAGTGACATAGCATCTTGGCTTGACCATTGACTGGATATGTTGTGTTATTCAAGAAACTACCTCCTCTCGCTCCGTCTCTGGTGGAAATCTGTATCACCGACTGTTCGAACTTCCCGCCATATCCAAGTTCAACCTTTATCTTGTTCCGTTTGGAGTGCCATTCGCGACGCTGGAATCGTCAAGCGAATGAGAGGTTGTCGAGGTGGTCGTTCTTCAGCTGTAACTGCTGTAACCCATCGTATTTGGCCGTTAGAACCGGCTTTACGAGTCAATACGAAGAAAGCTTACTCAAATCCTGTGTTAACCGAAGCGGATCGAAGGGTGCATAGTACCGTGACGAAGGGTTTTACAAATATCATCCGTATTCGCTGTCAGCCGATCAAACCTACAGTTAACACGTCCAAACCGATGTCTTTTGCTGTCCTAAATACTAGATCTGTCAGGAATAAAACTCTACCTGTGAAAGACCTGGTAGTAGAGCAAGATGTTGACATATTCGCAATTACCGAGTCGTGGTTATCTAGCGAGTCTGACGAATTTATTATCCGTGATTTGTGTCTGACCGGCTACGAATTTCATAACGTTCCGAGAGGCTCTCGTGGTGGTGGACTTGGCATTTTACATAAGAGCACTATACATCTCCAAAAGCAATCGGGTATCAAGGGTAAATTCAAGTCCTTCGAATTTACGGATTTGTTACTAAAGCAGTCATCGACATCTCTCCGTGTTGTCATTGTTTATCGACCTCAAACAATGGATAATAACAAGAGCTCTACTTCGCTCT
This sequence comes from Pachyseris speciosa, assembly GCA_016490735.1. Lineage (NCBI taxonomy): Eukaryota > Metazoa > Cnidaria > Anthozoa > Scleractinia > Pachyseridae > Pachyseris > Pachyseris speciosa. Next base: position 172,375 of record JAEMWC010000173.1, on the reverse strand, counting down.
TTTTCGAGGAGTTTTCCAGGCTGCTAGAAGCCCTTGCTACTGCACCGGGATCTCTGCTTATGGCCGGAGACTTTAATTTCCATGTCGATGTTCCGAGTGATCGTGACGCACAGCGATTTCTTCGACTATTGGAGACATTCAATTTAAAACAGCATATAAATGTGCCGACCCACCATAGTGGTCATACGCTGGACCTTGTAATAACCGGTACTTTGACAAATGCAAAATTTGCAATTAATCTACTCTATAGATAGCACTAAAATTTCACAAAAAAGGCACTCAATATATTATACAGACAGAATATTTCGCAGAGATTGAAATTTCATTACCGGCGAAGTAGTCAATCAATACATTATACAGAGAGATTATTTCGCAGTTATTGACATTTCAATAACGGCGAAGTAGTCAATCAACATCTTATATAGAGAGAAGATTTCGCAGTTAGTGTAATTTCATTAACGGCGAAGTAGTCAATCACGATTATAGAATAGAAGGGATATTTCGCAGTTAGTGTAATTTCATTAACGGCGAAGTTGTCGATCACAATTATAGAATAGAAGGGATATTTCGCAGTTAGTGTAATTTCATTAACGGCGAAGTTGTCGATCACAATAATAGAATAGAAGGGATATTTCGCAGTTAGTGTAATTTCATTAACGGCGAAGTTGTCGATCTCAATAATAGAATAGAGGGTATATTTCGCAGTTAGTGTAATTTCATTAACGGCGAAGTTGTCAATTTCAATAATAGAATAGAAGGGATATTTCGCAGTTAGTGTAATTTCATTAACGGCGAAGTTGTCAATTTCAATAATAGAATAGAGGGTATATTTCGCAGTTAGTGTAATTTCATTAACGGCGAAGTTGTCGATCACAATAATAGAATAGAAGGGATATTTCGCAGTAAGCGTAATTTCATTAACGGCGAAGTTGTCGATCTCAACAATAGAATAGAAGGAATATTTCGCAGTTAGTGTAATTTCATTAACGGCGAAGTTGGCAATTTCAATAATAGAATAGAGGGTATATTTCGCAGTTAGTGTAATTTCATTAACGGCGAAGTTGTCAATTTCAATAATAGAATAGAGGGTATATTTCGCAGTTAGTGTAATTTCATTAACGGCGAAGTTGTCAATTTCAATAATAGAATAGAGGGTATATTTCGCAGTTAGTGTAATTTCATTAACGGCGAAGTTGTCAATTTCAATAATAGAATAGAGGGTATATTTCGCAGTTAGTGTAATTTCATTAACGGCGAAGTTGTCAATTTCAATTTTAATAGAATAGAGGGTATATTTCGCAGTTAGTGTAATTTCATTAACGGCGAAGTTGTCAATCTCAATAATAGAATAGAGGGTATATTTCGCAGTTAGTGTAATTTCATTAACGGCGAAGTTGTCGATCACAATAATAGAATAGAAGGGATATTTCGCAGTAAGCGTAATTTCATTAACGGCGAAGTTGTCGATCTCAACAATAGAATAGAAGGAATATTTCGCAGTTAGTGTAATTTCATTAACGGCGAAGTTGTCAATCTCAATAATCGAATAGAGGGTATATGATATGAAGTAAATGACAGGCCTGCACGGACTCCTTCAGTGTGGTTTTTGCGGTTGCCTCGCATAAGAGCCTTAAAAGAAATATTAAATTTTCGCTCTGACGAGTGTATCTTTAAGAGATTTACCTCTTTTGTATGATATTATCGGAGTTTTAGGATATATCGTTCTCAGCAGTGGCTGATTTTGTATAAAACTCCAGTGTTCCATCAGTATCTCTTTAAGGTTTCTAACTCCTGGGTGGTACGTGGTGACAAAAGGCAAAAGTCTCTCGTGATCTTTTTTCTTTTGTTTAAGAGCCGATGGTCTAGAGGCAAAGTTGACCCCTGACAGACACCTTTCTATTATTGGTTTTGGATAGCCGCGCGCTCTCAGGCGTTGTTTGAATTTCAAAAGGCTCTCTTCAAATGTTGTTTTCGAAGAGTTAGTTCTAAGCAGTCTTATTGCTTCGCCTTTAATGAAACCATTTTTCACGCCTGGGGGGTGGCATGAGTTGAAGTGTGTATATTGAAAGGTTTCAGTCGGCTTGTGGTGGGTTTTAATGTCTAGGATGGATTCGTTTTTGAATCTTTCCCCTTTAAACATTACTGTATCGAGGAAAGTAATCTCGTTCTCTGATACTTCGGCCGTGAATTTGATGGTTGGGTGGAATTTATTAGCTTGTTCAATAAAATGATCCACGTTTGTTTTGCCGCAGTCCCAAAGGGAGAAGATATCATCGATATGTCTTTTCCATACTTTCGGCTTGGTATCGCTTTGTTGTATTATCTTTATCTCAATTTCAGCCATTAAAATGTTGGCAAATGACACTGCCATTTTT